>VMDO01017780.1:0-43979 GCA_007922755.1 Pedetes capensis
CACTAAGTTGTACAGCCTGCCTTTAGCCTGCAACTTGCGATCCTCCTGCCTCTGCCTCCCAAGTCCCCGAGATTACGAGCATTAGTCACCAGACCCCGCACCAATTTAGCTTTTCTTTCTTTTCTTTTCTTTTCTTCTATTTTTTTTTTTTTTTTTTTTTTTTTTTTTTTTTTTTTTTTTTTTTTTTTTTTTTTTTTTTTTTTTTTTTTTTTTTTTTTTTTTTTTTTTTTTTTTTTTTTTTTTTTTTTTTTGTCCTCCTGTGCTGGAGAACAAACCCAAACCCAGGGCCTTTCACTTTCTAGGCAAGCACTCTACCTTGAGATACATGCTCAGCCCTGGGATATCCTTAATAAGATATCTCAGTGTATCTATAAATTGAGTTTAAGAAGCCAGGGGAGAGAAAAGGGTTAAGGAAGACAAAGGGGGAAATAAATGGTGAATGCCAGGTTCAAAAGATGAGAGAGGATGAGATTAAGATATGAGAAAAGGATTGTTGTTGAGTGCCATTGAGTCCTGTCCGACTCATAGCGACCATCATAGGGTTTTCAATGGCTGATTGTTTTGGGATTGCCACGTCCTTCTCCCATTTTTGCAGTTCTGGGAATGGAACCCAGGACCTCAGGGGCTTCAGAGTGGCACTCTACCAATTGAGCTAAATCCCAGCCAGGGAAAAGATTAAATGCAGGAAACAAGAGGCTTCCTCTGAGAGTCAAAGGAAAGACATAGAAATGAATGCAAATTTGTTGGTGCTTATATCTAATTGTAGCAGATTCTGTCATTTGAGTATTTATTTGAATGTGGTTGGGAAGATACAGATAGTATTTCTCTCCCCCTTGAAGTATGGGACATCATCTCCATGAATTATCTTGGTCATTGATGAGGGCTGATCTGTCCTTTTGACTCTTCATGTGGTATTTGTGCAATGGGCAAATGTTTCCAGGCTCCTTGTTATAGATTTTTTACTGCACCTCTGATGTGGATATTACTCAGTCAGCATCTGCGAGGACTGGGAATGAAATAGAAGGAGAAATCCAATCAAACATTGTTAACTAATCACATTTAAACGCAAAACGTGAAGATGCTATTAAACACTAATCAGATGGCAAATTACTCTTCAAACTAAATTATCTGTTTTATTACTATGGATTTCCAACTAGTGCACAATATTACTTTCCATGAAATTTAAGTGTATCCACAATGATAAATATGTTTTGATATGTGGACATTGAAGCTGTTGGTATCAGTTCACAGTGATTTATTATTATTCAGCCAACTGTTCCTTCAGCAGAATTGAGTCCCTTTGTTCTCAAGTTGAGGCTTGCTATGTCTTCCCCTTTCCTTACTGCCCTTTAAACTTTGACTGGGGAGATTCTGGGCTCAAAATTAGAATCTGGCTTATTTTACAATAGAGTTCCCAAAGACTTGCATTCTTCAGGAACTCTGTGTCACATAAATGCATATGACAGGCATCCACCAATGACTACTCCTGCAGCCAAAGGAAAGTATAAGTCACTTCATCAAATGGTGGCCTCAGGAGCACAGTGCTGTTCTTCATTGAGGTCTCTAGCTAGCAAGGAAAATAGTTTTGGTGCATTTTACAGGTGACATGTGCTTTTACTTTTCAGACTTTCTTAAGCTATATAATTTAATTGAGTACATCAGAACCCTGCATAAAATTGTCTTCTCAGTGTTAGCGACTAATTCTTTTTGAATAATG
The DNA here is from genome assembly GCA_007922755.1 of Pedetes capensis. Taxonomy (NCBI): domain Eukaryota; kingdom Metazoa; phylum Chordata; class Mammalia; order Rodentia; family Pedetidae; genus Pedetes; species Pedetes capensis. Next base: position 1,718 of record VMDO01017780.1, read on the forward strand.
GGTTTTCAGCTTATTTTTTCAACAAGAATTATGAGAGTATAAAATTAATTAAAAGTGTTTCTACTTTTGGGGAGTTCCATCCAATTGTGAAGAAGAGAACAATAACTCCATCACAAAGCCTATGCAATGGGTGTATCGCAGTGCTGTTTAAGAGCTAAGGATGACAGATTTAAGGAAGAGGATTCCTGACAGAATGGCCATTTCCAAATAGTACTTTTCATTCTGTTCCTTGGTAGTATTTAATTTTGTTGTTGTTAGGTGCCATCAAGTCGGGTCTGACTCATAGCGACCTTATATATAACAGAACGAAACACTCTCTGACACTGTGGCATGGCCAGCACTTCTCTGCTATTCATGGGGTTTTCAGTAACAGATTGTTTTGGGAATGGGTTGCCAGGTCATTCTCCCTAGCCTGTAACACCTGGTATTCCCAGGAGGTCTCCCACCTAAGGACAACCAGGCTGACCCTGCTTAGCTTCTGAGTTCAAGTGGGATCAGGTGCCCAGGTGCTAAGGCTGCAGACTGTATTTAACTAGACACTCAAATTGAATGCTTCTTTAAGAACCTGAGCTAATTGTGAAAATAACCAATCTTTGGCTACTCCTCTGTCCAACATTACCATCATAGTAGGAAATAATACAATCTCATCCAGTCTTGATCTGCCATTATTATTTATATGCCTGCTCATACTTTACCAAGCACATGTCTTCCTGATGATGAGTAGCTCCAGCCTCCCTCTCCTGTGACACTGCCCTTTATTACATATTTGGCCTAGAAGAGGTGAGTCTTGATGGAGGTGACAGATAACTTATATCAGCTGGGCAATTGTTTACCTAATAGCCACTAACAGTAAGAAAATGAAAAACTACAGGTTTGACTCTATGAGTGTAATAACTTCTAGTCTAGAAAAATCATGACTTGTTTCCATTTTCTATTAGTCTAAATTCCGCAGGAAACAGCATTTAGGGTTCTAAGGAGAAAATTGTTCATTTATGAGAGTGGATGAAAATGCCAAATCTTGAAATTATTATAACTCTGTTACTATCCAAGTTCATCCACATACAAAGTGCTGTTCAGTCTAGCCACTACAATAAGTAGCACTACATAAAATATTAAGGAGGAAAATGAGTATCAAATATGTCCTTTAAAATTTAAGAAAATGGAAAATTTGGACTATTCTGCCAGTGGGACTTTGTTTTCTAGCATAGAAAATAGGATGATATTGATTACTTCCACAGAATAAATCCGTCACTTTTTAACCACACATGCATAAACAGAATTTCATATTTTCCAACATTTATTACTTAGTAGAATTGCATATTTTCAAATATTTATTAAACAGTGATTTTTCAACTCTACTTACAAATTAAGACAAAATTTAAGATTCGAGAAAATTTTAAGAATTTCAACTTGAGTCTGGATTTACATCAAGATTATTTGTTTCATTTGCTAGGTAATGAGTTAAAGAGTTAAGATATCCTCTGTTGGTCTCTAGGCTTAATGTGACTGATCTGGCTTCTACCTCATCTTTGACACTTTCTGTCAAACTTGTGCTCTCAAAGAGGAAGAAAAGGGAAATTTATCTGGTAAAAGAAGATGCACGTTTAATTAAAAGAAAGGAGAAGAAAAATAAGCAAAAGAATAATAAATGGACTTGCTTGTTAATCACCAAATAAGATCTTACTCAATAATTTCTTATTGGGAATATCTGTTATAATCTCAGCATTTTAAAGGACACATTGTGGAACATATCTTCTGTAGTTAGAAGGAAAAACAACTATAGCATGAAGTGTTAAATACAATGATAGCACAGAAGGAAGGAATGACTAAATCTGTGTAGGAGTCATAGGAAGTTTTGCAGCAAAGGTGATATTTGAGCTGGGTGTCAAAGGATGAGTATACACTTATTTATATCCTACTTAAGTATTTAAAGGTGCCTTGTAGAATTTGACCAGACAGTAAAAGAATGGAATAGGATCTCAGGCATAGAAACTGCCAGTGCACAGAAGTGTGAAAGAGCACAGCATGCTTGGAAAGTGGCAAAATGTTCTGAAGGCAGATTCATAGAGTATATGCGTGAGCCTAGAAGATGAGAAGCAGACAGCATCAGCCATGTGTGCCACTCTGTAGCAGTAGCATCCAAACTTAAGCAAGCATCAGAATCCCCTGGAAGACTTTTAAAAGCACAGTTCATTGGACTTCATCTCCAGAGATACTGATTTTGCAGGTCTTTGGTGGAAGAAGAGGGGCAAGAATTTGCTTTTCTCACCAATTCCCTAGTGGTAAGCTGCTCTTGGGGCCACATTTTTATCCTACAGTCAATTGGTAGCACCCAGAATTTCTATAGCTTGAGAAAAAATAGATTTAGATTTATAAATATTGCTGCAAGTAAGCAAAAGCAGGGAAGAAAACCACTTCGTAGATTATTTCACATGTCTGAGTGAGAGAGAAAGAGAGAGAGAGAGCACGCGAACAAGCACGCAAATGGACGTGAACCTGTTTGTGGAAAGAAAAAAATAGACTTGAAAATTTCTAAAGCATAATCAGGATTACCTGGAAATATTGATATGGGGAATAAATGAAAGGGAAAGCATTCAGGATGCTAAAATTATGTCCCATAATGTAAGTGGGATACTATATTTATGTATTGAAAGAATCTTACTCTACCACAACCTTGAAAATGGGCTCTGAGAAATCATACAACATTTCAGATAATTTTCTTCCAGTGTCATGGATTATGCCTTAGCAAGTAAAGTTGGCTTGGTCATGGTCATTCAGCAGTCACATTTTGAAATCACGTGACATGTGTGCACTCAGGAGCAAGCCTTCCTAAGGAAACACTTTCTTGGGGAGCCACTCACCCACTGTGTCTACTCAGTGTCAGAACCTTGGTGGAGGTCTCAGTTGTGGTCTTTCCAGTCTCAATATACTCTTTAAATGTACGGAGACTCCCTCCCCCCAATATATGGAGTTTTATAGAGCCAACATGTGGGACACGTTGAGATTTACTGAAACCACAAAATGGAAAGAGGGGTGTGTGTGTGTGTATGTGTGTGTGTGTGTGTGTGTGTGTGTGTGTGTGTAGCTTCATCATGTTGATTGCATGACAATGTGCCATTTAGTCTTGACTTTAACTTCATTTCTCTGCAGAGCAACTATTGAGCCTTTAGCCAAGTACTTAAGGAACAGTCTCTGTTCCACTCTCTCCCTTTGAATGTCACTCTTCTTCAGGTATCTAGGCTCTGCTGATCCTTCTCTTGTGTTTTACACTGTCATTTCCTCTTGTGAGCCTATTGGAACACTTTTTAAAAATCGTTTTGCAGTTTTTGACTTTTCCCATCAATATGATCTCTGGCAATAGTATTTAAGGAAGTTTCTTTCCTCTGTCTTCTTTTGTAAATACTTGTAGCCCATTGGTTTCTCTTTGATTTTATAGCCCATTAACCTTCTGTGCTCTTGAATTGGTCTGTGGTCTACTTCTACTCACTGGTAGTGATGGAATATGGGGGCAGAGGAATATATGGAGTGGGATAGGAGGAAGGCAACTGTTAAATTTTTTTCCTTTTGACTGAGTAAATTTCATATTGGGTCTAAGGTGAAAACAAATTCCTCCCTTGCACAGGAATTCTTGCCTTTCTTTACAACATTAAGCATTGTCTGGCTGCAACTTACTAATTCATCTTCATTTCATCCTCCTAAGTCATATGGGAAAGAAAGGCTTCCATAATAAAATAAATCATTACTTGAGTCAGAAGGGGTTAATAAATTCCTCTTCTTCCTCACCAGTTAAATTTTAAACCAAATGCAGTGACACATAAGTTAAACAAATGAAGGAGAAAATTTTAATTCTGTTTCCTAAAGAGTTGATGGTGAAAATGCCTTAGAGTAAGAGTCAAATAATAACTCCCAGCTTCTAGTCTTTTCCTTTGAGCAGCTTGTGGGAGGAAAAGTGTATTTGCTGGGCAGTAATAATACCCTAGACCAATAGCTCTCACCCACCTCACTCGGTCCACCATGGTGTGGATGAGAAAGAAGATGAAGTGCAAGAAACCATGATAAATACTTCCTTATACAACTAGAGGAAAAGTTGCTATTATAAAAGAGTTTTAAAGACAGTTATAAGAAGATAGCAATGATGACAGTAACCTAGTCTAATAATGACTTCTTAACTACAGAAAAATAATTTCTTCCTTTAAAAGTAGTTAATGTCAAACACAATAAGGAATTTAAAAAGATCAAAAGAATCAATGTTTATTTTTCAGGCTATGAATGAAGATGCATGCTGTGATCAGATGCATAACTTATATTGACTCTATACATGATATATTTCACTTTAAAAAGATATAATTAAAAGAGTTAAAGTGGTTTTTTTTTTAGTTGCCACATACTGTTAATTCTCTTCCAAAACATTGCTCCATCTGGGCATAATTGTGGAGTTTTAGTGGGATACATGGTCACCTAGTTTGAGATAGTTTTCCTCAGCCTCACATGCAGCTCAGGGAGTCCACATGAATACATTCTCACCAAGGAAATGGCTACATAGAAGTAATGTATACAACTTCAGTCTTACTTGTTTAAAATAAATTGCTTTGCTGTCTACTTCCTTTCTCCTTCCTGAGCTGAGATATTGACATGCCACACACCCGTGGCACCAGGGACCCTCATGGCCTAAAGGAGCAGAGCCATTCCAGCCTACCTGGACTGTAAGATGAGAGAGGAATAAGCTTCTATTCAGGCCACTATGTTTTTATTTCTTCTTTCTTTCTTTCTTTCTTTCTTTTTTTCTTTCTTTCTTTTTTCTTTCTTTCCTTCTTTCTTTCATCTACTTAGAATTTATATTGTCTAGTACCAATACTAATACTTACTTAAAAAGATATTTGTTAAAATATTTAATAGAAAAAAATCTGTACAGTTACCTATTGTAGTGGATCAAATGGTGATCTCCAAAAGATACCTACTGAGAACATGTAAATGTGAGATTATTTGGAAAAAAAATCTTTGCAAATTTAAGAATCCCTAGCCAAGATCATATTGGATTAACTAGCTGGTGCATAAATCCAATAATACATATTGTTTGAAGAGACAGAAGAGGAAAATACAGAGAAGAGAAGGAAGCTATGTACAGACAGAAGCAGAGATGGAAGTGATGCATCTGCAAGCCTAGGAATTCCTATCTTTAAGACCTTCATTGTCTCCTTGGAGAACATAGCTGCACATAGATAACTCTGCTACATTTAAAAAAGAAACTAAGAAATACCATTTAATTGTAGGCTACTTGTCATTGAGAAGATCACCCACTGTGTTGTTGCACAAATAAATGTGATCATCTAAGAAAATCAGATACACGACTTATCCCTGTGACAATTCTGTCCAGTGAAAACTTTTTTAAAAACAAATTACTTACATTTCTAAAGCAATTCAATTTATAAAAGAATTTCTTTAAAGTAGTCATTGATTTAGTTAAATGCTTACTAAGCTATTTGATAACTTGAGAAATATACTAGAAAAAAGAACTTGAAAGATCAATTTTTACAGTGTTAATACCCAATGATTGATCAAAATGGAGCAGTATTTTAACATGAAAATAAAAGAAGCTATCTTAGTGAGCAAGCACTATGTTCATTTCAGTAATATCTAATATATTAAGAGTTAAGTGCCAATACATTATTTGAACACTTTTAATATGTTTGGGCCTGCAGCTGTAGCCCTGTGGCTTCTGATCCTGTCAGATCTTGGAAGCTAAGCAGGGTCAGGTCTGGTTAGTACTTGGAGGGGAGACCACCTGGGAACACAAGGTACTGTAGGCTTAGAAGGAGGACCCGGCAACCCACGTCCCCCCAAAAAATCAATCCGCCATTGAAAACCCTATGAATAGCAGACAAGCACTGACAATAGTGTTTCACCTGTTGTACATAGCGTCACTATGAGTCAGATACTGACTGGATGGCACCTAACAACAACAATATGATATTTGTTAATTACTCTGTATTCTTTGGAAAAATGATTCCATAAAAAATGATAGAGGAGAATATTACTTGAACAAGTTAACAAAAATCAATAAATACAGAAAATAAGACTATTTTGTACAACAAAATAGAAGCAGGCTCCCAGAGGAAGACCTCTTTCTTCCCTTAGATAAGCAAGTAAATAGTTCCTTATTAAAGTACCGTTAGTTCACCTAAAAGTTGCTTAACTTGTTAGAAATAATGTGTGTCTAAATCATTTTGGTTTCTTACAAGTGACATAGTGAATTCTGCTAATAATAGAGCTATCTTTCTGAGGTTTTAAGTGATGCCTACTTAAATTGATTCGAAGGACATTTGTGTGAGCCATTATGGTTTCATGCAGGAGCACTAACACACACTCTATTCTTGTGATAAGTCACCTGTGCCTTAACTAGACACAACTGTTAAAAGACTAGTTCTTTGTCCTCATTTGGAGGTATTGTGTCCTCCCCCTTTCCCTATGTGGGTTGCTAGGTGACTGACTTCCCCTTTCTGCTGTAATCATGCTTTCCTTTTTCTTTTTTTCTTGTGCCAGTCCCAGCATTGTTTTCCTCTTATAAGCCCACCCATCACAGAGAACCTATAAAAAGTCTGAGCTTCCATTGTTCAGGTCTCAGTCTTTGGAAAGGATTTCACTGGACCAAATGCACTGGTGCAATAAAACTCTGCTGAATTTGCCTGTGGTCTCCCCAGCCTCATTTATCCAGCAACAAAACTACTTTAATATTTAAAAATACTCTAGTTAAATATACTTCTTTAATTTTCATGAAGAAAGCTGACCAAGTTAAGATCATTGTAAATCTGTTTCTGTAACTTTATTGCTTTATAAGTAGGTTGGTGAAAAAGCATTGCCTTCTAACCAGTGAAAATCTCCAATTTAGAAGTTTGAAACTTTATTTAATAAAAGTATTTTTTCTAGGTGGGCATTTGAGCATAATTCTTTCTCATATACCTATTTGATAAAACACATTTTTACATATATTCTGGCAGCCCATAAGTTAGGGATGGAATTAAAAATTACATTTGTACTAGAGCCATTCCTCAAGGTAAAACCCAAACCCCCATACTCCCCCAAAATTGGTTCTGTTGTTGTTGTTATTGTTGTTAAGTGCCATCCAGTCAAATCCAACTCATAGTGACCCTGTGTACAACAGAATGAAACAGTCCCTAACACTGTGCCATGCAGGGCACTATGTAAATGGTTATCTGCTATTCATAGGGTTTTCAACGACCAATTGTTTCAGGAGTGGGCTTCCAGGTTATTCTCTCATTTTTGCAGTGCTGAGATCAAACCCAATGTCTCAGGGCAGCGCAGCATTCTACCAACTGAGCTAAAACCCAGCCCAATTATTTCTGTAGAAATATTTTTTTTAAAAAAAAGATCACGTAGAAATAATGTATTCAGTATTATTCCTTGGGGTGCACTTAGACTTCAGTATGAACAACTCATGATTTTCCCCTGGATTAACTTCATGTAGATACTATAGGCTCCAGAGCACTCTAAACAGTATCCTTTCTGATATTACATGTAAACTACAAAACAATATGGAATCTGTTGTCTAAGTTACTGCTGAATTTTATTTTGAAATTTAAGATCCTTACTAGATTCTCTCATTGTGGAAAGAAGCACCCTACTTAATTACTTAGGGCAAAGGTAGGGTTGAAGAGGCCTCATACTTCTTACTAATCCCTGAGGCACACAGGTGGATAGGAGCTACTGTCCTAAACATGTTACTCAATCCCAACTCATTGTAAGAAAGAAATATTTACAATGATGAGAAGAAACTCTAGTCCCAATGGACTCCATGCCTCCAATGAATGAGGAAACTGATATACTTAATTTTAGCTGAAGTTTTAAAAAACTGAGGTGATGAAATTGCATTTTTATTTAACTGCCTAAATATGTACTATGATTTTAGGAAGCCATGTGTTTACAATTTAGTAGGTAGAGGTTTGGAATGTATTTATATACCTTTTGTGATGCATAGTATTTTAACAATTGTCTTTTTTGCCATTAAATTCTATGTATACCTTATTGTAGTAATACTAGATTTTGGTAATTTAATGTTTAATGTGAAAGGTCAACATACAGTCTATTGCTGTTCTACTAAAGCATCCAAAAAGCACCTTTTAACATTTTAAACACTATTCAGATAGTGAAAAAGACAAAAACAGTTTTGTGCTGGGCACAGTGGTGCATGGCTATAATCCCAGCAGTCAGGAGGTGGAGGCAGGAGGACTGCAAATTCCAGGCCAAAGGTAGCCTGCATAATTTAACAGGACCCTGACTCAAAATAAAAAATATAAAATGGGCTGAGAGTACAACATGGTATAGCACTTGCAAAGTATGTGTGAGGCCCTGGGTTCAACCCCTCAGTATAACAACAACAACAACAAAAAAAAAAAAATTAGCTTTTGTTTTTGTACTCTCTTTCAATGAGATTTTGTTGAGATGTCAGCGGCAGTGCAGCAGGAGTGCAGCTCAGAGTTGCCCCCTAGCCTGAGGTGTTCCCCTACTTGGGACCTCTACTCAGATTAAGTCTGGTCCTTAGCTTCCTAGCAGAAAAGAATTTCAGGAGGAATCAGAGAGAGTGAAACAAAGTCACATAGTTTATTAAGTACAAGCTTTAGTGTAAGTGTGGGCTCAGAGAGGGGGAGAGACAGAGAGAGAGACAGACAGAGAGAGAGAGGGAGGGATGGATGTGGACTTCTCAAGAGAGATAAAAAGGAAAGAAGTGTGTGGGCACCTGTTCCCTCCAATTTTATTTAACCTAGGGCATGTCCCCTGTGGTATCAGTCCTGGGTGCCCATCTATGGGTGCCTAGGATGACAGAAGCCTCAAGCTCTACCTAGAAAGGACCCTGTCATGGATTAGGGAGATGCCAATAAGATAAAATAAGAAGTTCCATTGTTTAGGTTTTTCTTTATGAAGAACTTCCCTTTAGTAAAATGAGGTTATAAGATGGTTCAGAAGGTACATTGTATAGGTTTAAGAAAAGAATCACCAGGGAGTTGCCTGGGCATGTCTCAAAGAAGCACAGAATTACAGAGGGGAAAGCAAGGTAAAGCTCAAAGGTTACAGACATTTTGACACCAAGCATGGCTTATTGCTATTTTAACATTTTGATTATTTAAAATGTATCCCCAAAATAGCATCTTTATGCAGGCAGTCCTCACAGCAGTTTTCTTGATGATTGTGTCAAAGTTCTTGATTCTCAGCTGGTGAGATTCAAACCAGATCCCTGGGTGGAAGCTTTTTCCCTTTCCATGTCCCCCAAATTTCCCTATCTTTCTATCCTGCCTCAGAGCTAAAGATATTTTGCTTCTTGGAGTGACTCTTTCATATTTTTTAGCAAGTTTTCCTGTGGGTATGCATATATATATATATATATATATATATAATATAAGCCAGCAATACTGCTTTGTATGTGCTCAGCTTCAACTTCAAAACACACAAACACAAAAGAAAAAAGTTAAATGGATCTTTGAATAAAATTGTACTGTGTATTTAACACTTACCCATTTATAAAAATGTTCATATTTTCAGACAAATGGAAAACTGTTCCCCCTGGTGAAATAATGTTTGCTATTATATGATATATAATTAAATCAAGTGAGTAATAAGGACAAGAGCAGACAAATATGAAAGAGAAACTTCATTGTGCAAATATCCTCACAAATAACCTTGGAAAACATACCTCCCTATGTATGAATATTACCACTGAGTTACACAAAAGTGTTGTGTAATTAAAGTCAGAGGGAGTCACCCATTCATATATTTCTAACTAGAATAAAGATTTTTAGTGATTGCTAAAGCTTCACATAGGGCTGGGGTTTAGCTTAATTTGTCAAGTGCCTCATCATGGTCTCTGAGGCCCTAGGCTCGATGCCCAGCACTCCCAAAGCAATTCCTAAATGATCAGCCATCGAAAAAACACTATGAGGGTCTAATAACAACAAAAAACTCACATAAAGGTTTACATGACTTCTTAATTATTTTAAGCAGCAATTCCTGTTTTTATGGGCAACTTTTCTGTTGACTTATTTTTTGAGACTAAGTTTTCTAAAAATAAAATAATCACTATTTAAGTAAAAAATGATCAGATACTATATTTGCTTTTGCAAACCTATTTGAAATAATTTTTTGAACATTTACCCATTAGCATAATATCAGATAACCTCAGGCCATGTTTTTGTAATGTCTGTGTAGACATTTTACATGTAGAAGGGCTGGTCTCTATCATGGATCAATCCACTGGCAAATTGTGCTTATTTAAAGTTTTCTTTAATGGTTTGTTTATTTAACTGAATTTTGGGAGGTGTTAGAGAACAAAAATAATTTGGAATTAAAAGCAACTCATGATACTTTTAACAAAAAGAGAAAATGTGTCATAAAGAATAAACAGAAGCAGTTTTAACACATCAGATTTGATGGAGACCATCTGCTTTGAGGGTCTGCTTAACTTGCCTGCTTTTGCTGCTAAGAGCCTCTGATTGTGAGACCACCCCCATACAAACCTTGAGGCGACATGAGTCCAGCTGGCATTTTTTTTCAAGAGTCAGTAAGCAGACAAATATACCAGCCAGAAGATAAGGGAGAAATCCAGTCTGGAGACAAAACTTTAAAAGGTGCTAGTATTTGAATAGTTGGTAAAACAATGGCAGTGGATGATATTGTCTAGGAAAAAGGAATACAGCAATTATTATCTCCTGTCTAAAACTGCATGCCCCTATGAACAAACACACCACAATTTCCCCACTCCCTCTCATGGAGAATCTTAACATCTATGTTGTTCCAGCTTTTCTTTGTGTGGTCTATATTATATAACCAAAAATTTTGGCTTTGATTTCAAATTGTAGTCATGCACAGTATGATGACATTTCAGTCAATGACAGACTGTGTATAAAACATGTGCAATAGTCATCCCCTAAGATTATAATGTGACCTAGTAACATCGTTGCACAATTTATGACTCATGTTTTCACAGTGATGCTGGTGTAAACTAACTAACTGCACTGCCAGTTGTATAAAAGTCTAGCACATACAATTATGTACAGTACACGATACTTGATAATGATAATACATGATGATGTTACTCATTTACATACTCACTATACTATACTTTTTATCAATCTCTTAGTGTGTACTCCTACTAATAAAAATGTTTACTGTAAAGCAATATGCTGCATCATGCTAACAGCAGCCTCATATGCCTCTTACTTATTGCATCTCTTGGTTATGTCAAGAGGCCACACTGAGCAATTGACCTATATACCATCTTGTTGTTGTTATTGTTCTTGTTAGGTGCCCTCGAGTCGGTATCCGACTCATGGCGACCCTCATAGGGTTTTCAATGGCTGACTGTTTCCCAATTGCCTTAGGAGTGGATTGCCAGGCCCTTCTCCCATATTTGTGGTGCTGGGAATTGAACTCGGGACCTCAGAGACTACAGTGCAGTGCTCTACCAACTGAGCCAAATCCCAGCCCACCATATATATATATATATATATATATATATATATATATATATATATATGTATATATATATACATATATATATACACATACATATGTATATATGTATGTAGTATGTATGTACATACATACATGTACATATATATATATTTTTTTTTTTGCAGTAAACTCCATGGCCTTACACCATGCTAGGCAAGTTCTCTACCACTGAGACACACCCATAACCCCTAGTTTTATTTTTAATTTTTGAGGTAGGATCTCACTAAGTTGCATAGGCTGCCTCTGGCATCAGACTAGTGATCTTTCCATCTCAGCATCCCAAGTAGCTGTGATTACAGGTTGTGTGCCATGAAGCCCACTAGTATGACAGCATTTAATAAGTATTTCGAAACTATACATTCAAAACCCCTGATAAGATCAAGGGAAAAAGAGCCTCCAGGTGAACATGGGGACTCTACAAAGAGAAATAATAGCCATGACTGGCCCACTTACCTCACCGCATGGCTAAGAGCATCAAAGGAAATCATATGGGTGGAGATCTTTGAGACTCAGTATACAAAGCCAGAATTTACATGTATGCAATGGGAAATCTTTTCCTTTCCTTTCTTTCTTAATTTCTTTCCTTCCTTCTTTTTCATGTGTGTATGTGTCTGGGCCTGTGTGTGTGGTACTGGGTTTTGAACCCAGGGCCTTGTGTTAGGCAAGTGCTCTACCACTGAGTTACATCTCTAGCCCTTCTCTTTTATTTTTATCTTGTGACAGGTTCTTACTAACCTGTCAGGCTGCCTCTGGCCTGGAAACTCTGATCTTCTTGCCTTAGCCTCCCGAATAGCTGTGATTACAGGTATGCACCGTGGCATCTAGCACAATGGGAAATCTTTAAGAGAGCATTTCCTTTTAGAAACTCTAGAACAATACATTGAAGTGATTAGTTCTGTTTGTTGCATAATTTGAACCACATGGGTACAACGTGACTCATGCTAAATGTATTTTATTACTTTTACCAGTATTCAAATCATTTACCTTTCTCTTAATTTTTGGTAGTTCTGTAATCCTAAATGTAGCAAGTCAAGTGCTGTGGCTCATAAACTGTGGGCAGTAGTGAGCGTATCCTTTGTTTAATATGGGCAGGCAGTCTTGGGTTCACTGTTAAGATTTTGTTGTATTCTGTGGACTGCTTTGTAAGCATCTTATTTCCCTGCATACTATACTGTTTGCAGTGAAGGTCAGGGCCTTTCTTGATATAAATATTAATAAAATATATTCTTCAAACACAAATAGCATTTTTCCTTTTAATACTTCAATACTAAGTTTTCATGCTCACATTATTGTATAACTTTGGGTGAGAGAGGTACTATATAGTGGTATTTTATCAAAGAGTACTAAGAAATCTCTCAGCTTGCCTTAACTAATCGTCCTCTCTCCCATAACTCTGAGATGTATAGTCTCACAACACAAATGATCAAGGGAGAAAATGACCAAACAACAACAGTAAAACAGTTTTAGTTGGGAGTTTGGCTTCCAGCCATAGTACAAAGCTCTAATAAACCTAAGTGAGCACATGAAAGGTTTCTTTTTATAAAATAGCCTCAGGCTAAAGCAAGCTTGTAGAGTCTTTCTCTCTTCTTATTTTATTATTATTATTTTTTTCCTTGTGACTCTAGTAGCCCCTAATAGAAAAGAAGGAAAAGACAAACAAGAGGACTATTGGCCCTCCTGTGTATTGCTGAAGTGGCCTAGGCTGTGATCCAAACTTAGAAAGAGGACAAAGGAATAGAGATCAGTCAGTCCCTCCCACCTCACACCCCAACTCCAAGTTGTCCTGCCAGCCAGCTGACTGGAAACAAAGAGAGAAGGCAGACTTCTGATGACCTATCTTTTGACATAAGGAGAATCTTTGACCTTAGTAAAAGCAGCCTAATCAACACCCTGTGATTTTAACAGTGCAATGGATCCTCCTCTCCAAACTGGCAGAAAAAGTATCACTGTAGAGTGAAATTCTGCATCCAAAGAACAACAAAAAATATTTCAAGTATTTGAGTAAATTTCCTAAAGAAAACTACATATTGTAGTTCTGTTCGATAGATTTCTGACAAAAATAGGCTTTGTTGGGTCCTCCTTGTCCCTGAAAAACAAATCAGCCATCCTTTTGATTCCTTGGGGACCAGTGAAAAAGTCTGAGTGTACACATTCTTCACAATATGTCTCTGGCACTAACCCAGAGCCCTAGTGAGCAAGGCTGAGTCATGGAGTTCTACAAGGGCTCCTTTTGTGCCCAGGCCCAAAGCCTGGACGAAAAGAAAGCAGAGGCCTCTGTGATACCTCTGCCGTAGGCTTAGACTCTCATTTTGGCTTTCAGAGTCTTGATGCTTCCATAGTAACAAGGAGGAAAGTCAAGTTTAAGAAAAAAGGTACTGCTGGTAAAAAGAATACTTTTCCTTTATGCTTAGAACTGATCAATCAAAGTTGCCAAGTCCTAGGACATGTCTTGGGAAAACGGGGAACATTTTAAATATAAAAAGTACGTGAAAGAACACACTATGTGAGACAAAGAACAGCAAAATCAAAATCTCCGTCGAGCTCTAAAGGTGCTAACGTCAGATCTGTTTACTTGCCTGTGAGTCTCTAGGAAACCTATAGCCAATGGCTGACTGGCTTAGCTTCTTCATTTATCAATTCCCTCAACTCTCTGGGCTTCTCCTGAGACAGACATCACATTTTTCTGTTCTTTTACAGCCACCTTCTTCCTAGACTGGCAGCTCCCAGAGGGCCAAGACATGTCTGTCCTATTCTTCAGCACTTAACAGGCACACACTACATTTTTTTTTCTTTGAATGACATTTCATCTTGCCCTTTACTAAGACATTTATTCACAATGCTATTGGGGAGGTCACATGAAAGGAGCGCTGCTTGATCTCCCCTAAAGCATTAGCGGGTTTTGCCAATGTTAACTCTAGAAATATTTACTTTTTCATCGCTAGTCACTCAGACTAGTTTTTATCTGTTCATACCCCTATGGATATCCTCTTTTCATATACTTGTAATTTATTCATAAAAACCTGTATTTTAAGGCTGTGTGGTGGCATATACCTGTAATCCCAGAGAGTTGGGAGGCAAAGGCAGGAGGACTGCAAGCCACAGGCAATCTGCATAACTTAGTGAGACTCTGATTCAAAATAAAAAATAGAAACTGGGCTGGGGATGCAACCCAGTAGCAGAGCACTTGCAAAGTATGTACGAGACCCTGGATTCAACTCCCAAGTACCATGAAAACAAATAAGCAACAACAAACCCCTATATTTTAGCTAAACTGTAAACCACAGGTGTACAGGAGACACTGCTGGATTCCTGTGGCCCAACACTGGGCTTACCATATATTGTTGTTGATATATTAGGAGTTTCATACCCATTCATTAAATGAATCAACAAAACACTCATAAATTCTTTTTTGTAGATACTGATCATTAAGAGTAAAGCTCTCTGCTCACTTAGTTACCCCCCATGTTTTTAGTCAAAGACCATTAGAAGATGAATGTGGATACCACCTATTGAAGTTACTACAGCTGTGTATGTTCAGTTTCAACCTCATGCCTCAGAAATTCTTATATTTCATTAGAAGGACAAATAAAAAATGTTATATTACCATATCTGAAATGAATTTTAGAAGACAGCTGTAACTCAACTCTAAAGCGCATACCTCTATTTTCTTGACATTATAAAATGATACGTGTACTATATATTCTCAAATCTAATTGCATCCTTTCAACAGTTTTAGAGGGCCACAAAAACTGATACAGATTAGAATCACGTGTGGATTGGATTCGCAGTCAAGAATTTTTTAATAGATTTGAGAATATTTTATTTATATATAATGTTATTTATGTTATACATGTAATATGTTATATATTACATCTTTATATGTATATATCAGATCTATATAAATCTGGACATATAATTTTTCTGCATCAAAATTTATATATACATTTACAGAGAACTAAAAATTTTAAGCTACAGGCCCCATCTGTTTAGATTTTTTGTGTTTACATATTGCCATAAGTAACTCTTCGTTCACAGCAGCATTTCTATTACAAATAATCCCCAAAGTTCCATTTATGTAAGATACTTTATATTAGGCAATTTTTGGTATTTAATCTAAATATAAGTATCAAAAATGACTTTTTATTTCTTGAATTTCCAGCAGGTTACACCTTATGTTTAATCCAACAAGAGAAATAAAACTTGGAAAATCAGTCAGCTGCTACCTGATCCTTAACACATATTTCTATTTCTCTCCATTTGTCATGTAAAATGGAGATAATAGAAAACAATGTCAAAATATTATTTATAACCTATCTAGTTTTTAAAAAAATATTCACCATTTTCACATTAGGTATCTTTTAATTAATATTATCAAATTAATAAAGTCCTTGGAAATCAAAGCAACCCTGAGTTTTGTTCTGAGAAAAATGTGTTGATTTAAATACAGAATTATTAATATTCAGTTCTAGAAAATTCAACTTTTTTCCATAAATAAACATTTAAACATAATTTATTTCCAAACAGGAACAGCTGTGTGGAGGAGGGACAAGTAGAAAAGGGGAAAAGGAGAATATAAACAAAAAGTAATAAATTTCTCACAGAAGCAGAGAAAAGGTGAGAAACTGAGATATGAGTAAAATACTCATTATTATACCTTATTAGTCAGTTGAGCTATAAGATTCAGCATGTAATCCAATTTCCCACGCCTTTTGAAATACTAATTACATGGTTAAGTGCTCTTCATCTTGATCCTGGTAGCTCCAGAAGCTTTCATGTATTGGTTATTTATACAGCTCAGACTTGCCACTCTGGAGATACAGAGCTGACTATTTGCTTTCAATTAGAGGAAGCAGACAAGTAATCACAGCCTGTTAACATAGTTTAATATGTATTAATTACTGAAAATACTTTTTTTTTTGGTGACAAAACATGTTAGGAAAATGGTCTAAAACCTTTTTCTCAGAATCTTATATGTCAAATGTTAAAATGGCATTTCAGAGCCATTGAAAAAATGTGATAGTTGCTGCTATAGTTTGAATGTCTCCCAATGTGTTGGAAACTTAATCCCCAATGCCACAATGTTGGGAGATGTGGCCTAGTAAGGGATGATTAGGTCATGAGACCCCTATGATTGATGTAATTATCGCAAATGCGGGTTAGCTAGCTCCAGATTGGGTTGCTACAAGAGCAAGTTGAGCCCCTCCCCCCCGCCCTCTCTCACTTGTGCTCTCTTGCCCTTCTGCCTTCAACTGTGGGATGAAGATGACACAGCAAGAAGTCCCTCAACCTTGAACTTCCCAGATTCTAGAACTAAAAAGTAAATCTCTGTTCTTTATAAATTACTCAGTCTCAGGTATTCTGTTGGAGCTGCACAAAACAGATTAATATAGTTGCACTTATTATAAAATATGTGGTCTACAGCAAAACTATTTTTATATCTCCCTATATGATAAAATAAATACTGCATTACTCATAATTTATTTCAAGTCAGTGTACAGTTTCTCACAGAGTTAATATGAATCTAACTTATTTCACAGTTGATATCTCAGAACAAATGCAGAAAAATGGGACGCAATGAATGTGACATTTAATTTCTATATATTTACACAGTAACTTCTCTGAAGTTGTCCCCAACTTTTTCAGAATCTGAGGTGTTACATTGTTGGTTCCAAGTCAGATGGAGCAGGGGTGTTGGAGGAAACTTTAACACTAAACAACATAAGGGCATCTCTGTTTGTGTGGATAATTATGGTGATTGCTTTGGGTTCAAAATTCGATAAATTTCTGGATGGTTCAATAGTTTCATGTCAGTAAATTACTGTTTCACCTGAGCAAAGAATCTATGCAAAGGCTACTCCAAGTGCTTTCATTTAGAGGTCGCAATTTGTCTGGTTAAAGGTGGAGGAGACACAGGGATCGCTGGAGAGACAGAGAGCTAAGAGAAAAAGCATGAAGGATCATATGTTATATGAAAGAACTTAAATTTTGTTGTGAACATAAAGTGTTCTCTGTTCTGTTCATATTTCACAATCCAGGAGAAATTTAGATAGAGATCTGTTACCTAATTTATTAAGTGTTGTTATGGTTTGGATATGAAATGTTCCCCAGAAGTTCATATATTGAAGGCTTGATACCCAATGTGGCAGTGTTCAGAGGTCGGTCTTCTGGGAGGTGATCAGATGAAGAAGGCTCTATCTTCATCAATGCACTAATCCACTGATGAATTCGTAGCTGAATGGGTAATGGGTAGTTGTGGAAACTGTAGGAGGTGGGGCCTCACGGGGGAAGTAGGTCTTTGGGGGCATGTCCTTGAAGGTTATATTTTGTGCCTGGTTCCTTCCTCACTCTCTCTCTCTCTTTGCTTCCTGGCCACCATGAGGATCAAAGCTTTGCTCCACCACATGTTCCCCATCGTGATGTTCTCTCTCACCACAGTCCTGGAAGCAATGCAACCAGCTGACCATGGTTGGAAACTTCTGAAACTTGGGGCCAAAATAAACCTTTCCTCCTTTAAACTGCCTTTCTCAGGTATTTTGTCATAACAAAACAGCTGACTAATACATGTATCTGCAAGCACTAACTACTCTAAAACAAAAATCATGGTTTGGTCAGATATCATTTCCCCCCTCTGAAGAAGGTCATGTTATCTGCCAAAGTGACCTGACTGGGAAGGAGCATGTTGTTCTAAAGATTCCCAGTGGATACTGTGGGTAAAAGGGGGAAACAGAGAAGGATTGCTGAGTTGAGGCCATGGATTTCTAAGGAAGTCAACCCTCACATTGCATGATTTTCCTCCAGGAATCTACAACAGCAAAGAAGCAGAGAAGACAAATCCTCAAAATGTTGACATTTTGCTTCAAAGATACACCCAGAAGTTCTAGAAACAAAAAGTATTGGCAAAAGTGGCTTATGACTTTTATTAATATCTGCTATTTAAATTATGTTTTCAAACAACCATTTGGGCAGTGGTATGAAGGATCCTTACTGTGCCAGAGGAGAGGGTCAAGGGACAGGTAGCACATGTGAGGTCTGGACCTGTAAGGGAATGGCAGCAGACATGAGGGATTGATTTGAGCATATTTTTTATATAGAATTAAACGAGAGGTTTGAGGAAGTGGGGTAAGTAGGAGACAATTCCCAGATTCTTAACTGAGGTGACTGGGGATGCTAATGTCCATGTGTGAAGTATAAGATGATGAATTCTATTTTGGATAGGTTGCATCCGTGGGAAAATATGGAGTAGTTGGGTAGGCTGTAAGGTGTTGAGATAAAGTTTTAGGTTACAGTTGTAATTTGGGAATCGTGGATATATTGATGATTTAAATTTTTATCTAAGGAGGGTTTATATAATGGAGGAAGTGAAGATCAAGGAAGAATTGCAGATGAATACCAACGTTTATGTAGTGGGGGATGAAGACACTTCTTAAGGAAATAAATAAAGCCAGAGAAGGTTGACATAGAAACCTCAGGAAAAGGTTATTTTCAAAAAAAAAAAAATTGTAGAGTAGTGAAGATTATTAATCACTGCTGAGTGGTCAGGTGAGAAAAGCACTATTGAGTAACTTCATTGAATTTAGAAATTAGAATGGTTTTGGGGTGAAATAAGTCAGTTTTAGTGGCTTGAGGAATGGAGAAGGAAAACATGAATTCACATAGTTCTTTAAAGAAGCTTGCTTATGAAGGTAAGAGCAGAAATTATACTAGATTTCAGAGAGATCAGGGCTAAATGAATTTTGATAACATGGGAAATATGTAACCACATTTACTTGTAGAGGAGAAATCAGTGGAGAAAAAGCTTAAGGATAAAAGAAAGGGAGAAGGCAGGTATAGCAGGCATTAGTATGAGCAGAGAAAGTATGTGCAGAGATACAGCATGAAGGATTAGAGAAGGTATTAGTTCTATACGGAAAGGTGGGAGTAATGGAGAATTGAGGATTTTATAAAAGTGCTGATATCCATTGCCTTGATTGTCATCAGATACAGTGGTCCCTTGGCATTTGAACTGCTCTGTGCTCCAACATTTCAGTTCTCAACCAATATTCCTGAGAGAATTCTGGTTTGGCGCTCAACTACCTCCTTGCTTGAGTGCTTGGCACTCAACCATCATGCTAAAACCTGTATGAGATGCCATGCTCACCAGTGATATTTCCAGGTGAAAAAAAGGGGACAGTGACAATTTGTGCTTCAATTTCATGCAGTAAGGACCTACGTCGGTCCTGTGTTCACAATCTCTTGTTTTATGTATAGACAGACAGACAGACAGACAGACAGAGGTATAGATATTGATGTATTTCATATAGTCATCATGGCCCCCATGAACTTTTCTAATGGTAAATGTGAAGGAAAGAGAAAACCAGTAGGAACAACAATTGAATTAAAAACTTACTGCTAAGTATGTGAGTATCACAGATGTGTCGGCATTATCCATTCAGTATAGTGCTGGAACCAATAAATACATTACATTATTTCTTATGGGAAAAAAGTGTTCAGTACTCTAACTGGTCAGCATTTAACTGGCCTTCCAGAAGAGACTGTGGATGAGTGCTGAAGTACCACTATATTTGGTTTTCTGGTTTTAACCCTTACCTGAGAAGGCATGCCAGGCTATCTCTTCTCCTTCATTCACAACACTTTCAAATAAATAGAAAAATGAAATGTTCTGTAAATTTGATTTTAGAATAACTGATCTTCCTTGGTTTGGGGTCCAGCTATCCTTCTTCTGGGGAGCAAATGTTCCTGCCCAAGCTATTTCCCACTATACAAGAAGACTTCCCTTGGTACAATGCTGACTTGAATTTGATTGAATCTGCCATTTCTGAGACTTGGCATTATCTAGTTCTCCTGCCCAACAGACACAAAGACATATCCTCCAACCTGGACTCTATTAGTGATAATGATGATGTTCTGATTTTTGTCTATAATTCCTTTCTTTTGTTTCTCAGTGAGATCTATAAGGTTGGGAGAAAGGAATGTCATCATGTGTGTCAATTAATAGTTTACTCAAGTGTAATACTGTTTGTGTGAGCATGGCAGATTGCTAGTGGGCTCCCCAAATCTCCTCTTCCATTCTTAATTCTTAGTCAGACATTGATACCTACATAGAAGCTATATGCCCTAGCCCTCATGCACCAAGATGACCATAGAACTTAATATCACCATGGAAAATAATCAATAGTTATGAGTGAAACTTCTTCCTCACTTGCTTAACATGAAGTTACTTTCTCTCTTTCTTCTTCCTATAGACTATACTTTAGATACGGCTACACATTAGTTTGACTATGCAGAGGAGAACTGAGTCCAAGAGATTATTAGAAGAGAAATATGGAGAAAATACAAGTTACTGAAAGTTCTGATAGAGGAGACTTAGGCCACTAGCCTATCCTGCACTATACATGGGGTGTGGTTTGGATATGAGTTATACTCCAAAGAGGCTTCTGGGTTCAAGGCTTAGTCTTTAGCTGGTGGCACTGTTGAGAGGTGACTGGATCATGAGGGCAGTAACTTCAGCAATACATCAATCCATTGACGAGTTCATACTGAATGGACCATTAGGAGGTAGGCCTGGCTGGAGAAAGTGGGCCACTGGGGGACATGCACTTGAAAGTTGTATGTTGTCCCTGGCCTCTTCCTGTCTTTCTTTCTGCCTCCTGCCTGCCTTGAGGTGAGCAGATCTCTTCCACCAGGCCCTTCCACCATAATGTTCTCCCTCACCACACATGGGCCCAGAAGCAAGGGAGCCAAGTGACCATGGAAGGAAACCTCCATGATGCAAAATCAGTTCATCCTCTCTTAAGTTGTTTTCTCAGTTTTTTTATAGTGATTAAAAACTGACTAAGACAACATAACTGAGAAATAAACTTACCTCACTAAAGCCCCTGCATATTTTCAGCTCCCTCTTACAGAGGATTAGCCTCTTACAGAAGATTTGCCTTTACCTGAAAAGCCAGGATCAATATGGTTTGGCCTTAAGTAATCAATATTATAAGATCCTAGTGGTAGATGGATTTGACCTGTTAAAGCCTTTATTTCACAAATAGACTTATGGGCTGTTGTTGTTAGGTGTCATCAAGTTGTATCCAACTCATAGCAACCCTGTATACAACAGAATGAAACACTAACTGACACTTCTTTATGTTTAAGCCCATTGTTGCAGACACTGTGTCAATCCATCTAGTTGATGGTCTTCCTTTTTTTGTTGACCTACCACTCTCCCAAACATGATCCTTCTCCAGGGATTGATCCCTCCTGAAAATGTGTCCAAAATACGTAAGATGCAGTCCAGCCATCCTTTCTTCCAGGGAGCATTCTGGTTATACTTCTTCTAGGATGGATCTGTTAGTTCTTTTGACAGTCCATGGTACATGCAATATTCATCTCCAGCACCATAACTCAAAGGCATCAGTTCTTCTCCTGCCTCCCTTATTCATTGTCCAGCTTTCACAAGTATATGATGCAACTGAAAATATCATGGCATGAGTCAAGTGCACTATTATTCCTTAAAGAAATAAAGGACATTATTTTTAATATAATATAATGTTACAACCATGGGTTTGTAGGGGTCTGGAGTTTAGCCCAGTTGGTAGAGTGCCACTCTACAGTCTCTGAGTCCCTGGATTTGATACCCAGTAGCACAAAAATGGGAGAAGGACATGTCAATCATCTCCCAAAGCAATCCTGAAACAATCAGCCATTGAAAACCCTATAAGGGTCACTATGTGTTGGGCATGACTCCATGGCACCTAACAACAACAACAACAACATAGGTATATTATTAATACATTCCAGGAATGGTAGGTGAAAGAGAAAGCTCTGTGCTTGTGCTTGTATCTACAAGAAAAATGGCTACATAAACATAAGCTTGTTCTAATTTTGTTTACTTGAAATAGTTTTCAATTAAATTAAAAAAAGCCTAACTGAGCAGGGCCTGCTGGTTTACACCTGTAATCCCAGTGGCTCAGGAGGCTGAGGCAGGAGGATTATAGATTCAAGGAGAGAGGCAGACTGGTAACTTAGCAAGACCCTGTCTCAAGATAAAGACAAGAAAAAAAAGTGGGCTGTGGATGCAGCTCAGCGGTAGAACACTTGCAAAATCATGTATGAGGCTCTGGGCTCAGCCCCCCAGTGCCACAACAAACAAACAAACCAAACCAAAACAACAACAATACCCACTTCATAGAAAAACGGGTGTAAGAAAAGAAGCATAGAAACTTGTTAGGAGACACTGCAGTAGCCCGGGCCAGAGAATATG
The DNA here is from genome assembly GCA_007922755.1 of Pedetes capensis. Lineage (NCBI taxonomy): Eukaryota > Metazoa > Chordata > Mammalia > Rodentia > Pedetidae > Pedetes > Pedetes capensis. Next base: position 24,486 of record VMDO01017780.1, read on the forward strand.
GTGAGCAACTTGCACAATGGTTCAGACTTTTGGATTTTGAGATTTTGAGACCAAGAAGCCCCCCTCACTAGCAGCAAAGAAATAAATGTATTAGTTGAAGCTAAAGAACACAATAAAATATCAAAGATTTACTTTCATCTGGCACTCATTAGCCAGAACATTCCTTCACTCCCCAGCTCTGATATGGCCCCTGGCTGCTCCTGACACAGCTCTGTTGTCAGAGAGTGAGTTTCTTGGCTCAGCTCAGCAACCCAGAACAGGGGCCCTTAACCACAGCTGCTTACTTATGGGAACATGGTCAGCAAAATAGATATCTAGATTATAGTTAATCAAATGAAACACTGGCTAGAGATTTTGTTTTGTTGCTTTCCAAAGTAAGTTGCTGCCAAGTCCAGTCAATATTCTAAGCTTTTTAAAAAATAGAGAATGGTGCAGCTGTTTGACCCTTGTAAGGTATCTAATGGTAAGGGTATAAACAGCTCACAGAGAGAAGATTTCCATGTTAATTGATCCAATCTGCTGGATGAAAGAAGATTAAAAAAAAATTGGCAAGTGATGGGTATCTTCTGATTGGCACAGAAATAAGGTACCAGGAACTGGAGCAGATGAAGATGACCTAAAAGAGCATCCTAAAATGGATAGTAGATTGTTCCTTTTTTCCTTACCAAGCTGGTCTCCTCTCTCTAATCTTTACATCTTCTGTAAACTAGACTGATTTCCTTGGATACAAGAGCCCCTCCTCCTGGATGGGTGTTCCAGCAGCACCAGAGAGAAAACTGGAGACCTCTGGGCTATAACTCCAAAAGAAACACCACTCCGATCCCATCAAACCAAACCAAACATATTCAATTGAGGAAAAACCATTTCAATTGTTTTATATCCGTGTTCAGACAGATATTCTCCCAAATGACAAATTGTACATCTAATCTAACTAGATATTTCAATTTGGTAATCCCAGTTTGTGTGTGTGTGTGTGTGTATGCTTGCATGCACACACAGGCAGGCTCATGCTTCTGTGCATGTGTGCCTAGAAGTAAAGTTATCTGTTAAGAATAAAGGTGGTATAAAAGTGTCAGGGACTTTGAAAAGAGTAGTAAGTTGTTAAAATGGCTGCTACAAAGAATTAGAGAGAGATCTGACCAAACGTGTAAAAGAATTGCTGAAAGATTGACACAGAGTGAGGTAAAAACACAAAAATGTAGAGATATAACCTACACTATAGTATATATATTTTTAAATTTCTAACAGCACTCTGCAGTCTTGCAATAGGAGAAGGAAAAGCAGATGGTTATGCAGATCATGGGATGTGGATTTCCAGGACTGTGGGACAGAAAGACGAGAGTTAACTAGCTATGAGTTTGGAGCTATAGACAAGGCAAGCTTCGCTGGACAACAGAGGAAATGAAATCTGGGAATCACAAGTATCTTCTGATTTCTCTCATGGAGCTCATGGTACTAAAGAGCAGGTGAAGTGAGAGCAAGAGGAAGGCAGGTCAGGAAAAGTAACAACAGCCTGAGGATACATTCTCATCTACTGAAGAAACATTATATTCAAAGGGTTCTTCTGCTTATTACTAGTTGAAAAATCAGAAAGTGAGTATCTCCTTTCACCCTTGCCAACATTTACTGAAAATTTACCATTTGGCAATTGCCATGTTTAGAGACTTTTATAGGCATTATCTTATTTGATCTTCACAATTAACAGATGGGATTTTACATACCTAGCCCAGAATCACACAGAAGCTGAGTGACAGAATTGGCATTCATTGCCAGCAACACAGTTAGCAGACCCTTTCTTCCTGAGGCTCAACCAGCATAGTAATCTCTCTTCTCACCAAGTTGTTTTTGTTAGGTGCCATCAAGTCAGGTCTGACTCATAGTGACCCTATGTACAACAGAATGAAACACTCTCCCATTCTGTGCCAGGCACAGGATCTTATTTATGTTTAATCCCATTGTTGCAGATACTGTATCAATCCATCTAGTTGAGGGTTTTCCTTTTTTTGTTGTTGTTGACCTGCCACTCTCCCAAACATGACATCCTTCTCCAGGGATTAGTCCCTCCCATGGGAGAAGGGCCTGGCAATCCACTCCCAAGGCAATCCCGAAACAGCCATTGAAAACCCTATGAGGGTCGCTATGAGTTGGATACCGACTCAACGGCACCTAACAACAACAACAACTACATGTCTTACCATGTTGTTGTTGTTAGGTGCCGTCGAGTCCGTATCTGACTCATAGCGACTCTCATAGGGTTTTCAATGGCTGACTGTTTCGGGATTGCCTTGGGAGTGGATTGCCAGGCCCTCCTCCCATTTTTGCGGTGCTGGGAATTGAACTCAGGACCTCAGAGACTGCATAGAACAGAACTATTTGATGTTGTTAACAAAAATTGTGGTTGTGTGTTTGAAAATTATTACTTGTGTTAGCCATGTTTCCATTGCTGTGACAATGCCTGAGATAAGTCAACTTATAAGAAGAAAACACTTATTCTGATTCACAGTCTTAGAGTTTTCAATCCGTGGTTGCTTAGCCCTGACAATTTGGGCCTGTGGTGAGGCAAAACATCATAGTCCAGAGTGTGTCGTATAGTAACACAGCTCAGCTCACGAGTCCTGGGAAGCAAATAAAGAGAGCAAGAGGCTGGCATCTCAACAGCCCTTTTGGTATACACCTAGGAGTGTAGCCTAACTCCCTTCCACTAGGCCCTGCCTCCTCAAGGTTCCACCACCTCACAACAGTGCCACTAACTGGTGACTGGGCCTTCAGCACATGGTCTTGGGGGATATTTAAGGTTCATATCATGACATTACTGAATATGGAATCCTCCATACAGATAATTTATGAATTTGGGAATAAGATGTGAATCACAATGGTTAATTTATTTTCTTTCTTGTTTTTTTTTTGGGGGGGGTTGGGGCAAGGTACCAGGGAGTTGTACCCAGGGCCTTGCACATGCTAGGCAAACACTGCACCACTGGGATACACCCTTAACACCATTTTTATTTTTTATTTTGAGACAGGATATCACTAAGTTGTGCAGGCTTCCTCTGGCCTCACACTCAGAATCCTTAACCTCCTAAATCACTGAGATTACAGGTGTGCACCATGGTACCCAGCTCTAATTTATTTTTTCTTTAACAACCTTTAGTTAAGCACATATAAGATATCAGGTAGCACACAGCCCAGACTCTGACAGAATACAAATTATTAATTAGTATTAGCATCATCAAGTGAAATATATTTAGCAGTTAGAAAAAATAGAAGTTTGTATGTAAATTTGTTAGAATGGTGCATGTAACTCTGGACTTTATAATTGAGTTAAGATGCACAATTTTGAGTTATTATTAAGGAAGAGCCAATGTATATAATTTAATTGCACACAGATATTAAAATAAAATTCAAAACCTCACTTCAAATTCGTGAAAAATTGGATTCAGGTTTGGGTACAAGTTCAGTGTCAACAATAGGTTTGGGTTTGGTTTAGGCTATAATTTGGGTTTAAAATATTAATTCTGTGTGAAGATAGATGAATAATTTTAATTTTTTTTCAACTTTTAAATAGCTAATAGCACAAAAAAATTTAAAAACTGGCTTGATTCTAAATGTCTTCCTCACTTGTAAAAATTGGATGATGGGTAAGGTTTTTTTTTTAATGTGAATAAGCACAGTGTGATGGAAGAATGAGGTCTAGATGGCATAAGGTCCTTTAGAGACAAAGTCCAAAGGGAGGAAAGTAGTTTTAAATGGGAGGAAAGTAGCTTTAAATACAAAGAAAAGCTAAAGTGAAAAATCTCTTTACCACCCTCAAAACGGGCACTCATTTCAAGGAATGTCCTGTGGTTGAATTTCAGCATCTATTTTGGAAATAACACGTTTAAGTCAGAGCAACACAGAAGAGAGCATATCAGTTAAAGTATACTTGAGTCTGAGGGTGGCTTAAAGAACGCTAACACTCCTTCATTGGAGACTTGCTAGTCTTATATTGTCGAAACATAGTAAGGAGATCAATAATTATTGTGTTGTAGCAAAATTTAAATCAAAAGTTAAGATGTCATAATGTTTGCTTAAAATGTAATTAGTAGAACTTAATGTTCCTTGTTTAAAACTTATACATTCCATCCTATAAGTCATCTCCCATCACCTTGCTTCTTATCTGCCTGTCTCCACCTTGTTAACCACTTCCCCACTTCTTAAAACTACTAACTCAGTCTATTGAGTATACTCTCCACCCTGTTAGCCACTTCCCAATTTCTTACAACTGCTAAACTCAGTCTATTGGGTGTACTCTCCATGCTGTTAGCTACTTTCCCAATTTCTTTTATCATGCACACATTATCTACCTATTTCCATGGTAACTAGCTTAACTCACCTACAAATGATCATGTAGGCTGTGCACATGTGGTTTCAGCTGACAACCCCCAACCCTATAAACTATATAACCCCAGGAGAACTAAAGTTTGGGGGCAGTCCTGAGAGGACTCATTTCCTTGATCTGACCTTGCTATAGCAATAAATATTTTATTTTACCCAACTCCTGAGTCTCTCGAAGTACTTTCAGTTTTCTCACACAGCTTCAATTGCTTATTTTATTCAGATGTTCTTCTTTTGCTTGACTCATTTCATTAACTTACTTAATTCCCCAGAATTAATTATTCAAATGGGAACATGTTTACACTGAATGTTTTTAAATGGATAATGTAGCTGGGTAGGTAGACTTGATAAAGTAAAAAAAATAAAAATTAAAAGTTGAGAATTTTATGAGGGTAGAAAAAAATCACAATGGTTTCCTTTTATCTCTGATTTTGTTATAAAGAAGGAAAGAGGGCTCAGTCAAATTAAAATCAAATTTTAGAAGAACTGTATAGTTGGGCATAATAATCCTTTTTTTTTTTTTTTTTTTTTTGGTACTAGGGGTTGAACCCAGGGCCTCTCACTTGCATACTTTGCAAGTGCTGTACCACTGAGCTGCACCCTCAGCTCATTCTTTTACTTTTTGTAATAAGGTCTCACTAAATTATGCAGACTACTTCTGGTCTCAAACTTGGGATCCTCCTGCCTCTGCCTCCTGAGTTGCTGGGATTACAGGCATGTGCCACCATACCCCCTGACTTGATGGGCACAATAATCAAACAAACAAATTATGTACTTTCCATAGAATATCTTGTTGTTACAGGATCTCATAACTCAAATATGTAGCAAAATGTATAAACCAGAGGTTATTGCACTTTAGTTTTAAGAATTGTGTTTCTCATACATATCTATCATTGTTATTGTTACATGTCCTCAAGTCTGGCCCACCTCATAACAACCCACATGTTGTTGTTAGGTGCCTTCGAGTCAGTATCCGACTCATAGCATTTTCAATGGCTGATTGTTTCAAGATTGCCTTGGGAGTGGATTGCCAGGTCCTTCTCCCATTTTTGCAGTGCTGGGAATTGAACTCGGGACCTCAGAGACTGCAGCACAGTGCTCTACCAACTGAGCTAAATCTCAGCCCCAACAACCCACATAGGGTTTTCAGTAACTGTTTCGGGATTGCTTTGGGAGTGGATTACCAAGTCCTTTGCCCTTTTTTTTTTTTTTTTTTTTTTTTTTTTTTTTTTTTTTTTTTTTTTTTTTTTTTTTTTTTTTTTTTTTTTTTGTGGTACTGGGGTCAAACCCAGGTTCTCAGAGAGTGTGGAGTGGTGGCATTCTTCCAACTGAGCTAAACTCCACCCCCTGGTACATATCTAGCTAATGTTACCTAAGAAGTTATACATCTACATTCTTCCAGAATGTACTCATAACAGCTCAGTGCTTTTTATATAATGTTTCCAGATTTTTATTAATTCCAGAGTTCCTTTGTTCTACGTTATGTCATTTCATTTGCTGCAGTCTTAGTGAGAAACATTCCAACTATTTAGGAAAAGTATCCTTCCAATGGAGAATGTGAAAACAACCAAACCAAGCCAATAAAAGATCACCACATAATTTCAGGTCAATAAGCAGAAAAGTTTTCTGATGATAAGAAGAGATTTAACTTTTTCTTATATAATTTCACTTCGTGTTCAGAATCTACTCTTTCATCCCAGAAATGAGGAGAACTGAAGTTTGAAAGGAGGATTATAGAGACCTATGGAGGATAATGTTTTGAAATATCATGTAATATAGCTTTCCTTTTCATAAGGAGAGAGGAGAATTGATGTTTTTGAATTACAGTGCTATAGACAAATATTAAATATACCACGGACTTGCAAAAGAACCAAAAGATCTGTCCTAGAAGAAGTACAACCAGAGTGCTCCTTGGAAGCAAGGATGGGTATTTTGTACATGTTTTCAGGAGGGATCAATCCCTGAAGAAGGACATCATGTTTGGGCAAGTGTCGGGTCAACGGAAAAAAAGGGAGACCTTCAACAAGATGGATTGATGCAGTGGCTGCAACAATGGACTTACATGTAGAAAGAATGTGTGCTTGGCACAGAGTCCAGGGAGTGTTTCGTTCCGTTGTAGAGAGGGTTGCTATGAGTCAGACAGCACCTAACAACAACAACAACAACAACAACTCTATCCATTAGAACTAGACAGAACATCCAGGACTTTATTTTACGCCCCCCCCCCCAAAAAAAAATAAAAGAGACAAAAGGACATTTTGAAATAACTCAGTCTAAACAATAATTTTGAAAGGCTGGTCTTCAATTGCAAGACCAAATTGCTTACATTTTTAGAATTTCCAAAGTTTCTTTTTAACAGGGATTTAGGATGTAAAATTCCACCCTCATCCATGTTAAAGTGGATTAACCATAAGATATTCATGAAAGTGATTGCAAGATTGACCGTAAGATTACAAATATGCAGAAATGAAAGCTCATGAATGAAGTTCAGTCAAGATGAAAAAAAAGAGAATCGTTTCTGTACAATGTTGGTGACTAAATTTCTACCTGCATACATTAAAACAATAAAGATAGGAATAGCACGGAACAATGTGGCTTCTTCCACGTGAGGCTACCTTTAGTTTAATGGAGAATGACAGTGGACCAAAAAAAAAAAAAAAAAAAAACAGACACAAAGAAAATGGGATAGAAAGCAAAATTAATCCTGGAACTCCATGACACAGGAGATGCGGATTGAAGCAAAGAACTCTCACCCTATTTCCTCTAACTGCTGTTCTTATAGCCATCTTATTTCAACAGAAGCCTAAAAGGGAGGAGGAGAGACATGTCCTGCTACTGTAGGAATTGAGGCCAAGCCAACATGTTTGGATCCAGCAGGTTTGGAAAAGAAAGACATCCTTATTTGTTTCTTTAACTTAACAAATTCACTAAGAGAGTTTTAACACATAAGATTGTTTCATAGTAATACTATTTACTGTTTCTATGAACAGGTACTCTTCCAAGGTATCTACAATATGTATGCTCTTTTGTGCACATCTTTGTACTTATTAATATAAGCTCTACTATATTTTGTTACTTTCATCTGTTGTTTTTGTTAGGTACTGCCAAGTAAGGTCCAACTCATAGCAATGTTCATAGGTTTTCCAATGGCTGATTGTTTGGGGATTGCTTCCAGAGTAGATTGCCACATCCTTCTCCTATATTTTCACCTACAACTATGTAATTATGAAATCTGAATATTGCTACAGTTATGCTTTATTTTAAGAGAGTACATAATATTCTATTATTTTATGTACTATAATTTATGAGAACCATTATCTAATGATATTCATATTGTTTTCTCTTTTTTTGTGGGAGGAGGCAGATCAGGATAGAACTAAAGCACATAACATTTTGCTTCTACTTAATTATTTCCCATAGGTTCGTTTTACTTTGCATTTGAACAGACTGGGTTGGAGGTGGTTGGTTTACTTCCACTCCCTACATTCAGCTGACTGTGAAAGAACAGTTGACTTTTTAAATTGAAAAAAAAAAAAACCTTTTGAATTTCAATTCAGACAACAACAAAACTCTTATAATTACCCAAGAACTAAAGAGAAAGCCAAATTTGAGAATGAGGCTGTACCAATGTATTTTTGTCTGTTTTTTTCTAAATAAATTTTTAATTTTAACTAATGTTTATACTTAATTCAGATGTCTTTCTTTTTAGAGTATTTGTTTTAAATTATGACAGCTTGCTATGTATGAGTATTCAAAGTGTAGAGATATTGATTTTTAAAAATCAATTCATACTGGCACAAATAGACTCTCTAAGTGAGCATAGAAGTCTTAGGGGGAAAAGACCTTATCAAAAATCCTTTCTAACTCATCACACACATATGCACAAGCCAGATTCTTGTGGATAAAAAAAGAAAAGAGAAAGAACCCAGCATGTCCTCTCCTATTTTTCACTGTAACCCTTCTTATTCCACTGGTCCCAAGACAGAACATTGTGTCAGATAGACATTTTTTGTTGAGGCACAGTCTTTTTTCTTCCTCTTGGTTATTTTGGCTAAAGGTTTGTCAATCTCATTTATCTTTTCAAAGAATCAGCTTCTCCTTTCATCAATTCATCAATTGTTCACCAATTTCATCAATTGTTCTTCTAGTCTCCACTTCATTAATTTCTGTTCTGATCTTTATTAGTTCTTTCCATCTGCTGATTTTGAGTTTTGCTTGTTCTTGTTATTCTAAGACCTTGAGGTGTCCCATTAAGTTATTTATTTTTCAGTCCTCTCTGATTTTTTTTAATGTAGGCACTCATAGCTATAAATATCCCTCTTAGAACCGCCTTTTCTGTATCCGAAAGGTTCTGGTAGGTCATGTTTTCATTTTCACCTGGTTCTAGGAAGTTTTTTATGTCTTCCCTGATTTCTTCAAGGATCCATTGATCATTTAAGAGTGCATTGTTCAAATTCCATGTATTTGTGTAGTTTCTGTAATTTCTTTTACTGTTGATTTCTAGTTTTATTCCATTTTGGTTCCATAAGATGCACATTATTTTCTGTATTTGTTAAGATTGACTTATGGCCTAAAATATTTTAGAGATAGTTTTGTGGACTGCCGAGAAGAATATGTATTCTATACCTTTTGGGTAGAATATTCCGTAGATGTTTATTAAGTCCATTTGATCTATTGTGGGTTTAACTCTGAAGCTTTTTGTTAATTTTTTGTGTGGATGTTCTATAGATGAAAGTGGTTTAGTCAAGTCACCCACTGTTATTGTGTGTGTACCTATCTATTTCTTTATGTCCAGTAGTGTTTGTTTTACAATATTGGGTGTACTGGTATTTAGTGCATATGTATTTATAATTGTTATATCTTCTTGATTGATTATTCCCCTTGTTAAGATGTAGTGAACTTCTTTAAGTCTTCTAAGATTAGCTTGAAGTCTACTTTGTCTGATATAAGGAAGGTTACTCCTCCTTTTAGTTTGTTTGTTTTGGCTTCTACTTACTTGGCATACTAATTTCCATCTTTTCACAATCAGTCTGTGAATGTCCTTCCCAGTAAGATGTGTTTCTTGCAGACAACAAATTATTGGGTCTTATTTTTTAATCTAATCTACTAGTCTATGTCTTTTAGTCAGAAAGTTAAGACTATCCATATCTAGGGTTATTAATGAGAGGGATTTGCTGATTCTTGTAATATTTTTTTCTTTCTGTACTGGGGATTGAACCCAGGCCCTTGCACTTGCATGCTTTGCAAGTGCTGTACCACTGAGCTGCACACCCAGACCATTTTTTTTTTAATTTACTGTTTGAGACAGGGTCTTGCTAAATTATGTAGACTGCCTCTGGTCTCAAACTTGCAATCCTCCTGCCTCTGCCTCCCAAGTTGCTGGGATTACAGGCATGCACCACTGCACCTGGTTTGATTCTTATAATTTTGTTGTGTGTTTTCCTGGTTTATTTGAGTACTATTCATTCTTTTCTTTCTCACTTATGAATATTTGAGATTTGCTGGTTTTTTGAGTTAGACATGACTGATTCTTTCCTAGTTCTCATTAGTTCATCTGCTCTTCTCATGAAGTTTACTTTTTCCTGTACTCTCATGATTAAAACGGTCTTTCTTCCTCTCTGTATGTTGTTGTTGTTAGGTGCCGTCAAGTCAGTATCTGACTCATAGCGCCCCTCATAGTGTTTTCAATGGCTGACTGTTTCAGGATTGCCTTGGGAGTGGATTGCCAGGTCCTTCCCCCATTTTTGTCATGCTGGGAATTGAACTGGGGACCTCAGAGACTGCAGGGCAGCGCTCTACCAACTGAGCTAAATCCCAGGCTCTCCTTTCTGTATAGGATTCCTTTAAGTATCTTGTGCAATTCTGGCTTGTTGATCATGAATTGCTTTGATTTGTGTTTATCTTGTTGTTGTTGTTAGGTGCCATCAAGTCATCAAGTCCTGTCTGATTCATTATGACCCTTACAGGGTTTTCAATGGCTGATTGTTTTGAGATTGCCTCGGGAGTGGATTGCCACATCCTTCTCCCATTTTTGCAGTGGTGGGAGTCCAACTCTGGACCTCAGAGACTGCAGAGCAGTGCTCTACCAACTGAGCTAAATCCCAGCTCATGATTATCTTAGAAGGCATTTATTTCTCTACCAATTTTTAATTAACTTTGCTGGGTACAATAATGTTGTTGTTAGGTGCCCTCCAGTCAGGTCTGCTTCATAGCAACCCTATGTACAACAGAATGAAATACTACCTGACCCTGTGCCATACTTGGCACTATGTCAGTGCTTCTCTGCTATTCATAGGGTTTTCAATGGCTGATTGTTTGGAGATTGTATTGGGAGTGGGCTGTCCTGTCCTTCTTCCATTTTATCCAGTGCTGGGGATTGAACCCAGGGCCTCAGAAAGCACAGAGCAGCATTCTACCAACTGAGATAAACCCCAGCCCCAACATAATAATCTTAGTTGGCAATTATTTTCTTTTAGGCTTTAAAATATATCATTCCATGCTTTCCTGGAGTTTAGGGTTTTTGCTGAGAGTTTTGATGTTATTTTGATGGGTTTGTGTTTGTAAGGGAGTTGATATTTTTCTCTTAAAGTTTTTAATATTGCTTTCTTTGTTTTGTAGACTTGGAATATTAACTATAATATGTCATGGGGAGGATTTTTTCTGGTCATGTCTATTGGGAGTTCTAAATGCCTCTTGGATATCCATTTCTTTCTCCAGATTTCAGAAATTTTCTGCTATAACTTCAATGAATAGGTTTTTATCGCAGCTCATTCTTCTACCCTTACAGACAATAAATTATTGAGTTCTTAGATGTGGTCTCTTCATCAAGTCCCAGAATTCTTGGAAGTTGTGGTCATGTTCTTTTAATTCTTCTCTTTGTTGACATCTGAATGTAATATTTCTTCAAACTTGCCTTCCACACCTGGTAGTCTACCTCCTGCTTGATGTAGTCTGCTGGTGATGCTTTCCACTGTGTTATTTATTTATTTATTTATTTATTGAATTCTTCATTTATAACATTTCTGGGGTTTTCCCCCCAAAATCTCAATTTCCTTGCTGAACTTCTTTTCCATTTTGCTGACTTTGTCGTCTACATAGGCGACTTTCTGATCTAGGTCTTACATTGACTTCCTTGCTTCATTCAAACATTTGCTTGTGTCCTCTTTAGAGCCATTGGTCATTTTTACAAGTAGATGTCTGAGGAGCCCGGCATGGGGCACACATCTATAATCCCTGCAAATTGGGAGGCAGAGGCAGGACTATTGCAAGTTTGAGACCAGAGGCAACCTGTGTAATTTAGTGAGATACTGACTCAAGATAAAAAATTAAAAAGGAGGTAAGGTGCAGCCCAGTAGTAGAGCACGTGCAAAGTAAAACGTGTGAGATTCTCAGTTCAACCCCTGGGTACTGAAAAAAAAGAAAAAAAATAAGATTTCTGAATTCATTGACATTCCAACCATATCTTTGGATTCGGTAATTAAAGAATTAAGGTTTTTTTTGGAGAAGAAGAGGAGACATATGGCCTTGCTTTACCGTGTGTGTGTGTGTGTGTGTGTGTGTGTGTTTCTTTTGTGATTTGTGCATTTTGAGGGAGAGATATCCCTTCCCATTTTATTTGGGGTTGTTCTTAGAGAAAAGCTTTCTCTTAAGAGCCCAATCAGCAGTACCATTCCCAGAGAAGAAATAGCAGTGTGACAAGAACAATACCCAACCAAATTAGATATAGAAATCAATTAAAGCCAACTAGTATTCCAATTGCCTGCAGCCATAGCCCTGTGGCATCCGATCCCATCAGATCTCGGAACCTAAGCAGGGTCTGGCCTGGTTAGTACCTGGATGGGAGACTGCCTGGGAACACCAGAAGCTGTAGGCTTGGGAGAAGGACCTGGCAACCCCCTCCCAAAAATCAATCTGCCATTAAAAACCCTATGTACAGAGGGTCGCTATGAGTCGCATACCTACTCAACGGCACCTAACAACAACAACAAGTATTCCAATTACTATACTACCAATGCCTATTGCAAAATAAAAAAGAGAGAGAGAGAGAGAGAGAGAGAGAGAGAGAGAGAGACAAAAATATAGAGTAAGCTATGAGATTACAAATTATTTAGAGTGAAGGTAAAAATAGAAATTGCCCAAAATAAAAAGAGAGGAGGGGGCAGAGAAAGGGGAGAAAGAAGGAAGCAGCGAGTGTTAAGTAAAAGAAAGGAAAAAGAAGATCTGGAGAGGAAATGAATTTTAGAGAGAGGAAGAGAAATGAACAAAACATTAAAAAAAAAAACCTGATTGCATATTAAAGGAAAAACATATAAACAAAAACATATAAACAAAAACATAGGTAAACATAAAAGAGCAATAAGAAGTAAAAAGCCTAAGAGATTACTTCATAAAAAAGTAAAAGTGATTCTAAAACTATAGCAGAAATACAGTAAATAGAAAAAGAGAGATAAGCAAGCAGCAAAAAGATAAAAAAGAAAGGTGAAAACTAAAAACTAAAAATCACATTAGAAAAAAGAGAAGTGAGGAAACCAAAATTAATGAAAAAGGGGGGAAAAACTGGATACTGTAGTATGCACTTGCATTCACCCCATCTTAGGAGGCTGAGGCAGGAGTATCTTGAACCCCAGGCCAAAGGCAACCTGGGCCACTCAAGGAGACCATGTCTCAAAACAAAAATAAGAAACGGGCTGGGGGTACTACTGCACAGTTGTACAGCACTAACCCCGTTCAAAGCACAGCAGGAATAAAGAAAGGTAACGTAGGGGAGCAGCTTCTTTTTGTGTCCTCTAAGATTGGAGTCTGTTAGGTGAAGCTGGTGGTCAGTGGAAGATGAAGCCTTTTATCTGAACGTGGCTGAGAGTTGACAGTCTCTGAAGTTCCCCTCAAGAGGTGGAGTTGTCTCCCATCCCAAGGGGTAGGGGTACTGTTCACCTTTTTGTAGCCACTTTCTGCTCAAATTTTTCAGCATGTTGATGTCCCACCTTCCCCCTCTTGGTAACTGCCTGCCACAGCTGTGTTACACTCTGGGGTCCTGGAAAGTCACCTCTAGGCCCCCTCACCATTGATAAATCTTTGTTTTCAGGTCCCCAGAGTAGCTCAATCTCACATAATAGGTTCCCTCTGAAGATGGTGCCCAGTAACAGCTCTGCAAGATATGTAATATAACGAAATGAATCTCTTCTCCGATGCTGACCCCTCTACTGGGGAAGAACCACTGTCTCACCAAAACCCCTAAATGAATCCAAGGGCTTCAAGGACTGTGAGCTTGTCATGTTGGACTGCCAGTCTGCAGATGAGGGCTATCCAGTTTACCTATTTGGGTAAGAGCTTGAGTTTCCCTTCCCCACCAGGGAACTGGAACTCTGTCCTGCTCACTGTCCCTCACTGCTCAGTTCCATTCTGAACTCTGAGGCCATACTTTAACCTCCTTGGTGATTTCTGTGCTTTTCTAGTCTTTCTGACTTTGGAATAGAGTCCACTCCTTCTTATTCTGACTCCTTTTACTATGTCACAGGGATCTTGCCAGACACTTTGTCCCTAATTAGCGGAATATGTTGTTGTTGTTAGGTGCCGTCGAGTCGGTATCCGACTCATAGTGACCCTCATAGGGTTTTCAATGGCTGACTGTTTCGGGATTGCCTTGGGAGTGGATTGCCAGGCCCTTCTCCCATTTTTGTGGTGCTGGGAATTGAACTCAGGACCTCAGAGACTGCAGCACAGCGCTCTACCAACTGAGCTAAATCCCAGCCCAGGGGAATATAGTAAAGGCAATAAATATTTTATAAATAAGTGAGTGAATGAATAAAACATTTCCAACACAGCAAATAACTTGACTGGGGCATATCTTGCATGAGTTGAGCTTAATTAGGTTATTCAGTATAAACTTCCTGGAGAAATTTAAGTACACCTTGTGCAAATTTGAGTTTTGAATAGGAATAGAGAAACTGACTTAAAAGAAGGAAATTATTCTGTATATAAAGGACAATATGAAAAATGTCATAATGAAGGCAATAAAGAGGGAAAAGGAAAATAGACCTAAACACTCTTTTGACTGAATAAAAAGTACAGAGTGGGAATGGAAGGATGCGAATACCTATTGACTGCATTGGTTATTTGACTGTGGCACAAAAAGCAATAAGGAATCATCTAAATTCTGTGAGAGGGAATGATATTCTTTAACAATAATGAAAAGATTATTGGATCTTTTTATAATTAAGCAACTGCCTTTTGCAGTGATCAGGATGTGAAAAGACGAAAGGCAGGAAGCTAGAGAACAAAGGTTTCATTAATCCCCAAACTGAATAAGTAATGGACCATCCACATAGTGAGGAAGGAAGCATTTGAGAAGCTATTCCAGGGAGACAAGACTTCTCACTTGAAAGCCATTTTGAATATGAAAAGAACAAGAACATCTCTTCCTGAAGAACATCGCTTCCTGATGGCTAAGATTCTCCTTTTGGTTTTATTTTTCTTCCTTTCATGATTACTCAGAATCAGATATTAGTTCTTTTCAAATAAATATGAGGCCTATGAAACTTTAAATGAGAATGGTATTGAGTCTCAGTTATTCATGTCATCTTGGAAATAGTAACACAGAAAGGCCAACATCATGCTTTAAGATTGCACTCAATGTATTGGAGTACACAATGGCAGATTATTCTTTTTAATTTCATTTTGCCAAGTTTAAGAATGAAATATATTTACATACAAATACATATGAAATATATTTCACAGAACACAAGACAGGCAATCAAGAATTAGTCTAGAGAGAGATTTCATAAATATTGAGTTTGTAGGGGAAGACAAAAAGGAGATTGGAAACTTTTACCTGAAAACTAAAACTTAAGAATTGAGAGCCTAGCAATAATACAAATATGAAATAATTTTTAAAAACTAGGATCCTCTCTCATTAGTAGTAGTTACTTTCCAAATATAAATACTACTGGATAACATTGACTCCAGAAAGTAAGTAGTCACAAAAGATATAAAATGACAAAAGTTAAAATTAAAATCAGTAAAACCAATAAAATTGTGGGTACTGAAGTGTTTGTTTGATAACATATCCTTAAATTTAAGTGGGCTTATCTGAGGTATATAAATATTGAATGACTATGTAGGCGATTGATTTGAGACATTAAGTTATTCCAAGATTGTTCATTGGATGCTCAAGTGCTTTTTACACTAAACCAAAAATATATTGAAACTATAATTGGAAGAATGACCCCACTTTTGAGTAATATAATTCTCATGTTGCTTATAGTGTTCTTTCTTAACCAGCACTGGACTTGCACCTGCCTCTCCCACACACAAATATAGCTCTGAAGGTGTCTGAAGGTGGGGAGCAACAGAGGGTAAAGTTCAATTGCATAGCACATAGCAAAGCTTCTTGAAAATCTTCTCATAATGTCTCTTTTCTTTCTCCAAGATTCCACTCTTTATGGAAGCTATCAAATAACTTCTCTCTTCCAGAAAAACTCTTCCAGCTGTGCCAATAAAATTCCTGCCACTCTTTTCCTCCACTTCCTTATACAAAATTCCATATATGCCTACATACAACAGTTAACTAGACAAAACAAAAACAAAAACAGCACCAAGCCAAATCCACAGCCATCCACTATCCTGCTAAGCATGTGATTAAAGAGGCCCAATTTACTGTGTTATATAACATATAAATAATAAGCTGAAGGTAAGAGGGATTTTTGTCCAAATATAAGAGGGAAGGTGAAGAATTCCCCTCCTGGTTTATCAGTGCCCCCTCTGTGACTGCTGTCTCTTTGCTAACCCTATTCATTCACTCTCATGGTTTTCCTTTCATGAATGTACACAAGGTCACATACCAGTCTATCTGCAACATTTTTTTTTACAGGGGAAAATATTGATGCACCAGCTGTCTGATTATCCAAGAAGCATTTTAACAGGTGCTTTGGAAAAATGATATTCTAAATTTATAGGTCAGAGTTCCAAGAATAAGTTCAACTAGGAGTCAGTATGTGCACAGGCCAGGCTTTTTATTATTATTATTATTTTAAATGTTTATTCAGCTGATAGCAACAACCGTTAACAGTTGAGCAGCCTGCTTTGGAGAGACCTGTGGTGCACAGAGATTTTGGACACCAAAAGAAAGTCGTATGGTTTCATGGTGGGGCCATTTAATCTGATAGCCTAAATTTCATTGCAAATATTGTGCACAGTCTATAAGCCCCGGAGTGGAGTGTGTGTGTGTGTGTGTGTGTGTGTGTGTGTGTGTGCTTGTGTGTGTGTAAGGAGAGGATCCAGGTACTTCAGACATCTTCCTTTCTGCTATTATAGCCAAACATTTGCATCTTTAGGTGATGAATAACAAATATAGCAAAAATGGCATAAAATCACATAAAATACAAAATGTCATTTAACTATGATTAGTAGGTATGTTAAGATGTAAAGTTTTTGTCTGTTTTTGACTTCTGTGAAGACAAATGAATTAATGAAATAATTTAAAGTTATTATAAATGCATTATTGTCCATAATAGAAAATGATGACTTTTAGTTAATAGAAGCTGGGCTGGGATTTAGCTCAGCGGGTAGAGCGCTGTGCTGCAGTCTCTGAGGCCCCGAGTTCAATTCCCAGCACCGCATAAATGGGAGAAGGACCTGGCAATCCACTCCCGAGGCAATCCCGAAGCACTCAGCCATTGAAAACCCAATGAGGGTCGCTATGAGTCAGATACCGACTCGATGGCACCTAACAACAACAAACAACAAGTTAATAGAAAATGATGACTTTTAGTTAATACCCTTATTCTCAGAAAAATGCTTTCCTACCCTGATGGTTTAAGATTTGGTCTTATGATAAGATCCAATTCCCACTAAACTGTAAGTGTAATGAGGACCAGAACTCATTTGCCATGTTTACCACAGAATAGTGTCTGGTATGCAACAGACACTTTAATAAATGCTGATTGAATAAGTAATGATATGGAGATACATTACAGATCCGATCTTCCCTGATCTGAAGGACCTTGTAAATGCATAATGATGATGACTATAATTTTGATAAATCATAGCTATAATCTTTTAAATTCCTTTTTATGTCAGAAACTGAACTGTGAATTTACACATATTCTTTCACATTTCCTTCAATTTTAAGGAGTGTAAGTATTATCACCGGGGCTGGGATTTAGCTCAGTGGGTAGAGCACTGTGCTGCAGTCTCTGAGGCCCCCAGTTCAATTCCCAGGACCGCAAGAATGGGAGAAGGGCCTGGCAATCCACTCCCAAGGCAATCCCGAAGCACTCAGCCACTGAAAACCCTATGAGGGTTGCTATGAGTCGGATACCGACTCGATGGCACCTAACAACAACAACAACAAGTATTATCACCATTTTACAGATGACAAAACTGAGTTACAGAGTTCAGACTAAACCCCACTCAGAGCACTCTGACATCAAGGTCTGATCTTTCTACTGAACTTTGAACAAACACGTTTTTAATGAATATTATGGACATAAAACTAAGTTGAAGACAATGGATTAAGAGTAGTATATATTCTGTACTCATAGGAACACAATGAAAGGTAAAGAGTATGTTGGAGATGTTGCAAGGCCAGTTCACTAGATAACTGGTACAGAAAACCAGTGCTACAAATTTCAAAGGCGAAGACATTGCTGTGTCTGAAACAACTTGGACAATGCTTCATGGAGGAAGGAAGCTTTGACTAGTCATTGAAACATGATTAGGCTTTGAATGCAGAGGAAATGTAGGGAAGGATGTGAGGCAAGCTGAGAAGCTGGGACACACACATGTGTTTAGAAAACAGTGAGGAGACTGACGTGACTGGCCAGCCTAAGTACAGCACTCATTTAGGGAAATATTTGCAGATATTTGTGTAGCTGCTGGGTGCCTTAAATGCCAGTCCATTAAGTTTGAAATTATCCCATGACCACCAGGTTGTTGAGATAGCATCCTATTGAAAGAAACTATTTTGTTTTCCACTTAAAAATATTCTTAGACGGGCATGGTAGCACATGCCTGTAATGCCAGCAACTCGGGAGGCAGAGGCAGGACGATTGCAAGTTTGAGACCAGAGGCAATCTGCATAATTTAGTGAGACTCTGTCTCAAAAAAGTAAAAAAAAAAAAAAAAAAAAAGGGCTGGGAGGTGCAGCTTGGTGGGACAGCACTTGCAAAACATGCAAACGTGAAACCCTGGGTTTAACCCCCAGTACCACACACACAAAAAAATAAATAAAATAAAATAAAATAAATAAATAAAAATAAAATAAAATAAAAATATTCTTTCCCCATTAACATTTTGGTTATCTTCCTCATGCCTATGAGTATATCAAGTAAGTTAGGGTCATTTTCTGTATACAATTTGAAGTGGAACACATCAAAGTTAAAATTCAGCCTATATCGCTATTGTAGAAATGTCTTTTGGACACAGGTGCAGGAGCCTGGGGGGCCACAATGATGCAGGTTCTGGCAGTCCATGGATTCACAAGAAACTACACTGGTGGCTCCCGTTTGTGTGCTTCTGCGAATGTTCCATAATGGTGGATTCCATAATGTCCATAATGAGGACATTTAGAACTGCTGGCCTCTGCTGCGTATCTTACGGAGTAGGGCCAGTCAAGGAGCTCAGAGCCTCTCCCTCTTCAACTACTGCAAAGCAACCTTTCAATATCTACTGGAGTTATGCCTATGTTTTTATTGGAAAAATAAATAAAATACACTTGTAAATGTCTGTTCCAGGACAAGTGCAGACCAGGTCAATGGCTATATAATCTGCAACAGTAAGCATATCCTCTGCAGACACTTTGTTGTTATTATTAGGTGCCCTTGAGTCGAGTCTGACTCATAGCGACCCTCATAGGGTTTTCAATAGCTGACTGTTTCGGGATTGCCTTGGGAGTGGGTTGCCACGTCCTTCTCCCGTTCAGACACTTGTTGTTGTTAGGTGCCGTCGAGTCGGTATCCGACTCATAGCGACCCTCTGTACAACAGGGGAAACAGTATTGTCAGTGCTTCTCTGCTGTTCATAGGGTTTTCAATGGCAGATTGATTTTTGGGAGGGGGTTGCCAGGTCCTTCTCCCAAGCCTACAGCTTCTGGTGTTCCCAGGCGGTCTCCCATCCAGGTACTAA
>VMDO01017781.1:0-43958 GCA_007922755.1 Pedetes capensis
TGTCAAAACCCTAGAAGAGAGAAAGCCCCACATTCTCACCACCTAATCCTGAAGCCGGTCCTGAAGATGGGAGAAAAAGACAGTGGATACCAACTGTGAAGGCCTAGAAGCAAATTGTGGGGCAGAGGCAAAGCGGGGGCTGAGACCCGCCTGGTATGTGGCAGGGTCCACGTTTCCCCGGGGACATGTGCTGGGCCACCTGCAGGACAAGACAGCAAAAGCAGGGCTCAGTCCCTGTGCCCAGTGGCCGAAGGGTTCACGTAGATGGATGTGGTTCTGCCAAAGCAAACTGGCACTTCCACAGGGGACAGCAAACTAAGGGTGGGCCGGGGGTGGCTCAGAGCCACCACTGCAGAGCCACCTGCCGCAGCCCTGCCACGGGAGCTGCTGAAGGACACGGAGCCAAGTCCCTGGTCTGTCACTAAGTGTCTGTGCGACCTGCAATGCGCAGGCACAATGGGAGCGCTCGGCCCTAGCATGGCGTGCCGAGGCTTTTGAAGGAGGAGGCTGGGGATGTGACCCCCACTTCCTGTCCCCACTGCACCCCACTCAGGGCTTGAGTCGGGGCCCCATGGTGTATCCTTGCAAACTACCATAGGCGACAGCTGCACAGCGGAGCCCTTCCTGCTGACCCCACTGTGCTACAGAGGAGCCTCTAACTGCCGGAATTGGTGGGTCTGGCCCTCGAGGCAGCTCCCCGAAGCCCCCAGCCCACCGGTTTTGCTAAAGGGCTCCACGGTCACCTGGATACCCATGGGGCAGCAGGTTATAACCCAGGTGCAAAAGGGCCTGCACGTCAGCCGGGACGCCAAGGGGTCTGGTCCCTTGTCTTTAACTGTGTGTCAAGCTATGAACTGGCACTGTCTGTGTTTAAAACCTCATACCTGGCATAATTGGGAGAAAGACCTGGCAACCCCCTCCCAAAAATTAACCTGCCACTGAAAACCCTATGAACAGCAGAGAAGCACTGACAGTAGTGTTTCCCCTGTTGTACAGAGGGTCTCTATGAGTTGAATACCGACTCGATGGCCCCTAACAACAACAACAACTAACAACCTGGCATAAAACCCGGTCTCCCTCCCACCTCCTCATGCAGGTGTGCACCTGTGGGACGAGGTAAGCGTGAAGGAGGGAGGCAGCGGCTCTCTACAGCTGCGACGCCCAGCGCTGCGGGAATCTGTGATTGAGTGAAACTGGGAAGAAGCGAGAGAACCAACACTGTGTGTCAGCGTGCAAGGGCGCGAAAGAAACCGATAAAGAAATGCGCGGAAAACGTGCACACGTGCAGGCTTAACAGATCACTCCAGGAATCCGCTGGACCTTCCAGTGCTTTTGAGAAATCTTTCCCTGTCACAACGACCACCCACACGTCCACTCCAACACTTGGCTAAACCATGCTGCATCAAACCGGAAATGCCATCGAAAGCAGAGCCAGCATGGAGGGCCTCAATAAGCCTTTATGGACACTTTCAAGGACCCATTGCCTATGTCCTCACACTGGTTCCTAAAAGGCTTTCCTCCTGCCCCTGCCCTCCAGGACTCGGTCCCCAATACACTCCATGAACTGACCATCCCAGGGCTGGGTGCTCACTGCCTCTGTGCGCGTGCCCAGGGGCTCCAGGGCATGGGGTTGCTGCAAGAGACAACCAGGGGCGAAGCACCGGCCACCTCGAAGCTAAGTACTCATGCAGGGGAAAATGTTTTTATGCCAAAATGCAGATACAATGGAAAATCACAAGCTGTACAAGGCAAAACACGCCAAGCACGGTGGCGCACGCCTATAATCCCAGCGTCTGGGGAGGTGGAGGCAGGAGGATCGCAAGTTCGAGACCAGAGGCAGTCTGCGTAACTTAGTGAGACCCTGTCTCCAAAAAGTAAAAAAAATGGGCTGAGGGTGCAGCTCAGTGGTCCAGCACTTGCAGAACATGCAGGCACAAGGCCCTGGGTTCAACGCCCGGTACCACAAAAAAAAAAACAAAAACGGTAAAACACAAAGTTTGCTGTGGGCAGCCTCAGACCATACTCTCGGAAGCTCCAAGCCACCTCTCTCTGCTCTGAGAGTCACTGTCAAACAAAGGTGGGAAAAGAACAGTTAACGCTCGTTTGCCTTGCTCACTTTTTGGCAATTCACTGACATGAGAAGTTGGAGTTCTTAGA
The DNA here is from genome assembly GCA_007922755.1 of Pedetes capensis. Classification (NCBI taxonomy): domain Eukaryota; kingdom Metazoa; phylum Chordata; class Mammalia; order Rodentia; family Pedetidae; genus Pedetes; species Pedetes capensis. Next base: position 2,158 of record VMDO01017781.1, read on the forward strand.
GTAGCAGAAGCTACAATTAGCGAAAAATGTGCCATTTTGCCAGCCAACCCACAGGTTATAAAAAACGAACAAAACCCAGATCTCCCAAGAGAGACTCAGAAAGCAATGGGCAGAACAACCCTGCACCAGCAGGCTGTGAGCAGTGTGGAAACGAAGTGCAGAATCTTGACAGGGCAAAACTCGGCTCCCCTACCCCAGGGTCCGCACACCACCTGGCGGGGGCCTGCCTAGGGCACGTGCGCAGGTAGCATCCCAACCGGAATCTTTTTTTTTTTTTTGCAGTACTGGGGGTTGAACCCAGGGCCTCACACCTGCGTGCTCTGCAAGTGCTGGACCACTGAGCTGCACCCCCAGCCTATTTTTTTTACTTTTTGAGACAGGGTCTCCCTAAGTGACACAGACTGCCTCTGGTCTCGAACTTGCGATCCTCCTGCCTCCGCCTCCCGAGCCGCTGGGATGACAGGTGTGTGCCACCGCGTCCTGCCCCAATGGCAATCTTCAACAGCAGCAGAGCGGCAGCCGCCCTGTGCACAGGGGCAGGTTCACTTCCGGCCAGCAAGGCCGTGGGCTCCAGCCCACTCCAGGACGCTGATCCTCCAAAAGGTAAAGGAGCACTGAGGGGGTGGGCAGGAGCCACTCAGGCCTGAGGGTCTCCCGACGTCCCCACGACAGAGCCCCAGCTTGGCTCAGCAGGCAGCCAGCCTGGGGTCTCAGGAGCTCCCGGCTGCTCTGCCTCCACTGGGCTCCAGGGTCCGAGGGTCACACAGGGTGCAGGGTCCTTCCCATCTGCACCTCTTCCTCGGCCCAACTGGTCCCAAGGGACGACTGGCCATTGAGAGAGACGCTCCCCCTACCTCCGAGGCGCTGACAGGTACCAGTCCGGCTGTCCGAGGGCGAGGCGACCTGCCACCAGACCCTGACCCTGGCACACCGCCCCCTGGTGGTCCTCACGAGCCAGCAGGACAGAGGCTGCTTTGCGTAAAACCGAGTGGTGCACCCCACCTTTGTAAAGGGAACAAATTAGCAGAGAAAAGCTTCATACCCTCGCACCCTGGAAAAGAAAGACTCCCCAGGAGAGGACACCCCACATCCTGACAGACCTGGGGAGCTGTGCCCTTCAGCCCCAGGCACTCGAGCCAGCAGGAATCTTCGTAACAAGCTGACCCCAAGCCCAAGGCCCCTCAACGCTCCTGACATTCCCATGTCGCATTTTAACATCCGAACTTCCGTTTCAATCAAAAACACTTCATTTATAATTTGCTGTGGGGGAAAAACAAAAGAGGAAATCCCACATTTTCCCTCATTTTAATCACCCTGCTGGAGTTCCCTGTGCTGGCACCTCGTGGGGGGAACAGGACGCTTGCTCCCTTGCTGTTTGGCCAGGCAGGATGGTGCACACCTCGGGGCACACCCACGTGGCCCTGCATCGCATGCCATTACCAGCACATTCCTCACGGGCTCGGAAACTTCTAGCACTCAGGTTCCAACTAACTACGGCGCTGTGCGTGACAGGCTGTCAGGAGGAGGAAGGGTGGCAGGCTGGCGCTCGACGGGAAGTGTCAGTTCTTACAGTTCTCATGACTCAGGAAGCCTCAGCTTAAACGTGTCACAGCAGAAAGCACCCGCCCCGCAGAGCCTCGCAGAGCCTCGCGCGACGGAGGGCGGCTGACTTCTTAGGGAATGTGTAACACGCGGGGTAGAGCCAGGTCTGGGGGAGACGCCGCTCTTCCCAATTAGGAGCCGCAGCCAGCGAGTCCCAGCCCTGGACAAGCGGCGGCCTTGCTGCAGGGGACAAATTCTTGGAACTGTCCCATGGCAAGGCGGGTTGAAATCATCTGTGCCCGGGAGGAGGTCTTACGGTGGCCTCATATCATGCGCCTGTCTGCCATCAGGCCACAGGATAAGGGGAGTAAACAGCTAATAAAATCTCCCACCTGGGCGCAGACAGGGCTCCCCGTTAAAAACACGGACCTCTGTGTCAGCTGGCTCCCTGCGGAGCGCATCAGCCAACCCCGGGGACCCCCTGGCATGCGTGTTTCCAGCCTGGACTCACGAGGCACACTGAGTCAGACAGAGATCCCACGGCAGGGACCCACCACAGGCCTCGGGCGACCAGTCCCCAGCAACAGCCAGGAGTAAGGGACCCCGGGGGTGCAGCATTCAGGGAGGCCCAAAGATACCTGACACTCGCTCCTGCCTCCTGTTCTCCCTCCTCCAGCTTCGGTGAGCCCCGCGCCCCTCCCTATCCCTCCCTGGGTGCGCTGTGAGGAACCAGAAAGGAGCCCAAGGCCAAGGTGTCAGACCAACCTGGAGGTGCTGGGCTGCCGTAGCCCAGCAGACTCGCCTACACGGGCTGCATTGTGGGGGCCCCTGTACCGTTAACCTCGCCTTCTCCAGGCTCCGGGAAACACTCTGTCCCCCCATGCAGGTGCATCCGGGGCTCACGATCCTGTCTGTACTGAGTCCAGGCGCCTCTGGTCACAACATAAGGCACATTGTGTCCACTGGGCCCCAGGCCAGGCCATCTCCCTTCCACCCCTCCAGGTCACCAGCCGCCCAATTCCCACAGCACACGGTACGCTCCTCCCTGCGCACACAGATCCATCTCCTAACTGGGCTGTCGGTGTGAGGCCTCGATGCTCCTTCTCGCCACCGCCGGTGGACAAAGGCAAAGCACTTTCCCAAGCCAGGTGCCGCAGGCACCGCTGTCTCTGACCGATGGCAACCTCGATAGAGATGGCGCCGTCGAAGCTCTCCAGAACTCTTCAAGTCCTGGCAGAGATCTGCTGTCCCCCAACACACAGAGACACTGGCCTGCCCCACACGGCCTCCTCAGGCCAAGAGAATGACGTCCGCCTTACCGTTGCGACGTCTAGGCTCCCTGATGCGTGAGGGGCACGTGATGGTTGATGCCTTGGTGTCCTGGATGGAAAAGCCTGGATGGAAAAGGTCCAGACACGCTCGGGAGGCCGTGAGCACGCCAGGCCTTGAAGGCGCCAGCTCGGATGAGGGCCGACGCTCACGGAGGGACAGCTGCCACCCGACACCAAGGCCACCGTGCCGCAGAAGCGCACTCACTGCCAAGTGATTAACCCAAGGCTCCTGTCCACACAGCAGGAAATTTTATGTCCTAAATTAGTTACATTATACCCAGAGCCTATCAGCATCTTGATAACTTGAACATATCATTCTGTCTCTTTTACTCTTTAAACGATAATTCAGTCTAATCCTGCAGCTGAAGCCAAGATTTCCAGACCAGAAGTGCACTTTGGGTTTGATTAAATACTAATAAATGCAAGAATAAGACACCAGTCTTTTACCTTACAGTAAATTCTTCAAAGACCATATACTCTAACAATTAATTTCTTCTCTGGAGAAAGGGACAGGTTCTTCCCCTCACAGACAGCTTTTGCAGTCTGAAGTCTTAATTACAACAGTTAAAACATAATTTATAGTAGTCCAGGGCTTACAGAAAAATGACATCATACATAGGTTCTTCGATTCTTGCAGTGACCAGTCAGTGGACGGGCCTCTGGTGGGGTGCCCTGGACAATCACTGAAAGACAGAAAGACTCAACACGGCCCTGCAAGTGCTGAGACACCGCAAGCACAGAGGAACAACCCCCACCAGAGCCCTGAGCCCCCACTATACAAATGCGTATATGCATATACATTATACATTTGTGTATTTAATATTTTAAAATCCATGAACTATCTTCACACATTTCATCCAGAAAATGGAATGTTTTGGAGTGAAATGCTGCCAAATGAAGGTGGTAAACCTCACAGAACACTGTATTTGTCCCCCCCCGTCATGGACATAGCACTAAGCCAGAGCAAGGACGTGGTCCAGGGTGATCCGTGCCTTACACATGCGTAATACTAACAGCAGCACCGGCATGGCTGCCACATGCTCTCACGGGTGACCATGGAGCGGTCCCCAAAGAGAACAGGATCCTACTCTCCAGGAAGGAGACAGACAGACAGTCCATCCTATCTGGAAACTGGGAAACCTCTGTGGGAAACCCAGAGAAAACTATTCATTCAATGAACAGCCCTAGGTGTGGCCCTGCGTTAAATAGGGGACTTTGCTTTCACTCTGAGTGACAGTGGAACAGCCCAACTTAGAAGGAGATGAGCCCAGCCTGGACCTTGGGTCACCCTGAGCTCAGGGACCTCTCAGGTCACCTTGAACACCAGAGGCACGTTTCCTTGTCGTAACAGGACACTGGGGCCCAGGGAGACAAGAATGAGAAAGGATTCAGCAGCCCTCACCTTCGGCAAGTGTTACATGGCCTCACCAGAGGTCCATTCGGGCCATGTGAATGGGAAGAGGGCATGATGATCAGGCCCATAGCAGCTAAAAGGTAAACTGAGGTGGAGTTACTGCAAGAATTAGCTGCATCTTTCACCTGGTACAAAAATCAATTCAAAGTGAATCAAAGACCTTAATGTAAGACCTGAAACTTGAAACTACAAGAGGACAAGATAGGGAAAAACTTTCAAGATACAGGCATTGGTAATGATTTTCTAAATAGGATTCCAGTAACTCAGGAAATAATACCAAGATTTGACAATGGAATTGCATCAAATTAAAAAGCTACAGCACAGCAAAGGAAATAACTACCAGAGTGAAGAGACAGCCTACTAAATGCAAGAAAATCTTTGCCACCTATTCACCTGACAAGGGATTGTTGTTGTTGTTGTTGTTAGGTGCCGTCGAATCAGTATCCGACTCATAGCGACCCTCTGTACAACGGGGGAAACACTATCGTCAGTGCTTCTCTGCTGTTCATAGGGTTTTCAATGGCAGATTGATTTTTGGGAGGGGGTTATCAGGTCCTTCTCCCAAGCCTACAGCTTCTGGTGTTCCCAGGTGGTCTCCCATCCAGGTACTAACCAGGCCCGACCCTGCTTAGCTTCCGAGATCTGACGGGATCGGATGCCACAGGGCTACCGCTGCAGCGACAGGGGATTAGCATCCAGAATATATAAAGAACTCAAAAAATTGAACACCAAAAGAACAAACGACCCAATTAATAGATGAGCAAATTAACTGAACAGAGAGTTCTCTAAAGTACAAATGGCCAAGAGATACATGAAACAATGTTCACCATTCTTAGCCATTAGGGAAATGCAAATCAAAATTACACTGAGATGTCCTCTCTCCCAGTCAGGATGGACAGCATCAGCAAAACAACAATAATGCCAGTGAGGATGTGGGGTGTGGGGAGGGGAGGGAAGGAACATTTACACCCAGGGGGCGGGACTATAAATTAGTCTAGCCACTTTAAAAACAGAATTACCATATGATCCAGCTATACCTCTCTTAAGTACATACCTGAAAGAATGTACATCAGCACACAACAGAGACACTTTATACACCCACATTCATCATGGCACTGTTCACAAGAGCTAAGCCACGGATCAGACGAATGGATAAAGAAAACATGGCATATGTAACAATGGAGTCCTACTCAACCATAAAGAAGAATGAAATTATGCCCTTTGCAGGAAAATGGATACAACTGGAAACCACCATGTTAAGTGAGTCAAAAAGACAAACATCACATTTTCTCTCATGTCCAAAATCTAGATTTTAAAACAAAAGACATGAAAGTAGAAGGGTGACTATTTAGAAAGAAGTGGACCAGAGGGAGGGGAGGGGAGATGAGCAGGTAATGGTGAATATGATCAAAGCACATTATATATCGTGTATGAAAATGTCACATAGCCTGATAAAAATGGATAAAAATTGAAGCAACTTATACAAAAAGAAAAAGTCGCCTTTTTCAATCTCATTTTAAGCAAGGAATACTGGAGTTAAACTTGCCAAATGTTATTTAGAGCAGGGATCCCCAACCTTTTTGGCACCGAGGACTGGTCTCATGGAAGACAATTTTTCTGCAGATGGGGAGGGAGGATGGTTTTGGGAGCGTCTGTAAAGGCAGATGGGGCCCACTAGGGTTGGGGACTCTGGATTTAGAGGACAGTAGTTGTTTTCCTTTGTTGTTGTTGTTGTTAGGTGCCATCGAGTCGTGTCCGACTCATAGCGACCCTCATAGGGTTTTCAATGGCAGATTGTTTCGGGATTGCCTTGGAAGTGGGTTGCCACGTCCTTCTCCCATTTTTGCGGTGCTGGGAATCAAACTCGGGACCTCAGAGACTGCAGAGCGGCGCTCTACCAACTGAGCTAAATCCCAGCCCTTTGTTTTCCCTAGCTGTTCATATTGATTGGAGCCTTTTATTAAAATTAAGCTGGTGGAGAAATCCTGTGCCATCTCTGGAAGAGGGTGATTTGCTACACGATTTGATTCTGGCTCTACAGTCCCCCCTGCTGGGTGCAGCCAATGCTCACCTGCTCACCTCACCGCTCCATGGTACTCTCATCCGAAGTTGGAAGTGCCAGGCCGGGTAAGGGGGAAGGACGTCCCTGGGTCAGCTGGCCCCACCCCGCCCACAGTGACATCAGTATCAGTGGGTTGCCGCCCTACTAATTCTTCCTAGCTCTGCCCAGCAAGGCACGCTCCAGAGCCATAGCCTCGAAAGGAATTCTGTTTCGTGATTCCAATTACGGACGCGCTCCTCCACAGCAACACTGTCCATCGGCAAAGCAGGATGTCACTCCTGATGAGACCCACCATCAAAGACAGAAGCAGCCCAGGTGACTGGCTGCAACTTCAAATGGAGCACGCAAAGTAGCAAGAGGGGCTGGAGGAGATGAACAGACAATAAAATATTTAAAGAACTAATATAAAAAAACTGTCCTGAGCGCTTCTTTGGATGTTTAAGCCAAGAACCAACATGGAGTTCAACGTGCGGGGCTACATGCTAAGTGACACTTCAAAGACCGTGTTGGGATGGATCCCGGGCTCTGGATGATCGGCATTCACTCATTAAATAAATTATGCTGGGCACAGTGGTGCGCACCTGTCATCCCAGCAATTTGGGAGGCGGAGGCAGGAGGATCACCAAGAGGCAGCCAGTGTAACTTAGCAAGACCCTGTCTCAAGATAATAAAAAATGGGCTTTGGGTGCAGCTCAGTGGTAGACCATTTGCAAAGATGTGTGAGGCCCTGGGTTCAGCCCCCAAGGACCACAGAATTAATTACTTAATTAAAATACAAAACAGACCCTTCAAGGAAGGTCTTGCTCTTCTCTCTTGCTGTGGGTTTCTTGGTAAGAAGTGGAGATACTCAAATGTGTGTTGGCGAGAAGGGATCTCTGACTTAGAGGCTGTCTCCTCAGTGCAGGTAATGGCACCTGCTCAGTGACCCACACTGAGGATTTCCCCACCTTACACACTGAGTGCCTGCAGCCATAGCCCTGTAGCATCAGATCCCCTCAGATCTTGGAAGCTAAGCAGGGTCGGGCCTGGTTGGTGCTTGGATGGGAGACCACCTGGGAACACCAGGTGCTGTAGGCTTGGGAGACAGACCTGGCAACCCACTCCCAAAAAACAATCAGCCATTAAAAACCCTATGAATGGTGGAGAAGCACTGACAATGGTGTTTTACCTGTTGAATGTAGGGTCCCTGTGAGTAGGACGCCGACGCAACGGCACCTAACACCACCACCACCACACTGAGTATTTACCCTTTGTGAGTATTTACTGAGTATTTACCTCACTGAGTATTACCACCACACTGAGTATCTACGTCTCATGAGATGGTTCAAGAAGCTGAGACCACCTCTGACTTAATGGTGGCCACATTCAAAAAGCCTCAATCCTGACCCAGATCCAGAATCCCCACACAGTCTCCTGCTCTTGCCCACAGACAGACTCAGGATAGGCTATGTACGGGTCTGTCGCTGTCACCATGGCACCAACCTTCCCTTTAGTGAGCCAGCTTGAGGGCTCACCTTGACACACGGCTATAAAATTATTAGACAGGAGCTGGGCCCAGGCCATCTGCACAGCTGACCTAGGGGAAGGACCACTGCCCGCAGCCAGGCCTCTGAATCCCCTCCTCCCTGCACAGTGCAGGTGGCATTGTCAGCACGGTGCCTGGCTGTTCTGACCACCTTCAGCTGGCCAGGGAGCAGACACGGCGGGCCCGGCCACAGCAAGGGGGAGAAGCAGGTGCGGACCACACACTCGCCCTGCACACAGGTCCAGGAGGAGAGATGTCCTGCCGTGTCTCAGGTGGCCTGCTGGGTGCCCACATGGGCCCCGGCCCTCCTCACTCCTCTGTCCTTACTATTCCCTCCACCAGCCCCTGCAGGGAGCTGGGCGGCAGAGAGGGGTAGATCCAAACGCTTTCTCAGGCCACGCCAGTCCCCTGGGCACTGGGCAGAACCAAATGACCCCTGGTAACTGCACGGCCTCAGGATATCCTGGGAGTGCCCCACCTCTGTAAGCCACAGTGGCAGCAAAGGGTGCGGCCCGGCCAGCTCCGGGTGCTCACTGCTAGAGGCTATTTGGGCTGCTGAAGAGAAGACCGCAGAACGTAGACTTCGACAGGACAGAGCTTTCTTCCTCCCATTTCTGGAGGCTGAAGTCCAAGCTCAAGGTGCCATGGACACAGGGTGTGCTGAGAGCCTGCCTTCCCAGGGAGCACCTTATTGCTCCGCCTACTTTCCTTTCGGAGCCTCTCCCACCAGGCCACAAACCTTGTTCCTGAGGGCACAGCCTGGAGGCCCGATCATCTCCCAAAGGCCCTCTCCTGCCACCACAGCCCGAGGGTTAATCTTCAACACAGGAAGTTGGGGAACCACACACGCTCAGATGCCAGCGCTTGTTGCATGCAAAGAAAGGTGAAGGCATCGGATTAAACTAGAGGGAATTTTAGTGGTTTAAATGAAAAGTTAACATTTCGTATGGAAAAAATCATTTCTTATCTGAAGTTATTTTTGAGATACTTGCTATATATCTGAGGAAGATATACATAAAATCCACATTTTTACACAGAATTCATGCTTCAATAAAAACAAGGGCCAACCTGTAGCCAATTTATCTACAAATGACACAATGACAAAGTATTGTGCAAATATTTCTCCTTGGAAATAGGGATTATTACGAAATTATGTGTAAAATATACCCAATCTCTGTTCAAATAATTGAGTAATGTAATTATCTCTCACACACTGATATATTCCCACTACCACGAGGAAAACCTCTACAGTATATTGCAAAAACTAACAAAAATGCATAACTTTGAAAATGTCATTACAAAATTTAGCAGGAACATTTTATCTAAGATACAGCAGAATGAATTCTTCAAACAACACTCACAGATGGAAAGAAACCTCATGGATCTGCAATGTTAATTTCAAAGGTAACCTGAACTAGAAGGAAAATCCAGACCAGTGAGAATGAAAAGGCTTTGTTATCTAACTGCTTCTTTAAACCACAATCCTGCAGCTTCCTCCATCTCTACAAGACTCTCCAGCGGACCAGGCTCCCTGACCACAACAGGGCACAAAGGCAAGCGTTACCAGTTGACAGCGAGAAGGCAGAAAACACTCAAGCTTACTCCTAGGGGCAGAGACAAGAGTTCCCATAAGACTCACCACATCCGGTTGAGAAAGAAGGAAAATAATTCCATTCACAACAGCTTTGAAAACAACAGAATTCCTAGGAATAACCCTGACTAAGGAGGTGACCCTATGTTTAAGCCCATTGTAGGGTCATAGAGTCCCTATGAGTTGGACTCGACAGCATCTCACAACAACACGAAGGAACTGAGAGGCATCTACAAGGAAAACTTGAAAACACTGAAGAAAGAAACTTAAGATGACTCTAGAAGATGAAAATACCATCCATGCTCATGGGTCAGAAGAATTAATATTGTGAAAATGTCTATTACTAAAAGTAATCCACAGATTTAATGCAATCCCCATCAAAATCCCAATGACATTCTTCACAGAAGAAAAAAAAAATCTAAAATTCATGTGGAAACACGAAAGACTGAAAATCACTAAAACAATCCTGAGTAGAAAGAGAAATGCAGAGGGTATCACAACAACTGATTTCAAATTATACTACAGAGCCACAGAAACAAAAACTGCAAAATACTGGCACAAAACCAGACACACAGACCAATGGAGTAGAACAGAGGATTCAGAAATGAACCCATGCAGCTAGAGCCACTTGTTATTTGACAAAGGTGTTAAAAATATATAAGTTGGAGGAAAAAATAGTCTCTTCAAAAAATAGGGCTGGGAGAACTGGATAGCCTCATGTATTAGACTGAAACTAGAGCCCTCTTTCTCACCTTGTATAAAAATCAGTTGAAAATGGATCAAAGACCTTAATGTAAGTCCTGAGACTATGAAACTGCTAGAGAAAAACTGCTAGAGAAAACACTTCAAGACAGGCATAGGCAAGGACTTTCTGAATGGACCCCAATACCGCAGGAAACAATATCAAGAATTGAAAAATGAGATTGCATGAAATTAAAAAGTTTTTACACAGCAAAGGACACAGTTATCATAGTGAAGATACAGCAGACAGCCTACAGAACGGGAGAAAATCCTTGCTAGCTATATATTGGACAGGGGATTACTATCTAGAATATATAAAGAACTCAAAAAATTAAACACCAAGAAAGCAAAGTATCTCATCCAAGAATGGGAAGATGAATGGAACAGAGAGTTTTCAAAAAAAAAAAAAAGAAAGAAAAGAAAAGAAAAAGAGAAAAGAAATATAAATAGCCAACAATTAACAATGTTGAAAAAATATTCAACATACTTAGCTGTCAGGGAAATGCAAAGACGACACTGAGATACCATTTCACCCCAGTCAGAATGGCTAGCTCCAGCAAAACAAACAACAGCAAATGCTGGCGAGGATGCAGAGAGAAAGGAACCCTGCTACACTGGGGGAAATGCAGGCTGGTGCAGTCACTATGGAAGTCGGTATGGAGGCTCCTCAAAAAACTAAAAAACTAAAAATCCACTGTCAGGCAGAACAGATGCACTTGTTTAAAGCTGTCTCTGGTTAAAATGGAGAACATGTTAGACAGACATGGTGCCTCGACATCACTCTACAGGAGAACGTCAGCGAAGGATTTAGTAACCACCGATCCTAAACATCTGGGAACGACATTGACTAGCTGCCATTATTGTGAGCTGCTTTCTCCTTGGTAAAAACACAGCCCCTCATGGGTCCCTGTGTTTTCCCCAGCACGTGAGCACCCCCACACTTCCCGTCAGCCAGGAGTCGTGGAGGGCATCCACAGGTCCTCGAGACGCCAGCTCACAGATGTGCTCTCATGCGACTCAGCCTCCACACTGCACAGCAGTGACCCCACCCCACCCCACAGCAGCAGCGGGAAGCACAGGGGAGGGGTCCCCTCCCCAAAGCCAGCTTGTGCCTCCTCTCGCTCCTGAGGATGGGCCCAGGGAGGACCAGAACATGAAGCCTGCTAGCATTTCACGTTTCACGCCTGCCGCAGTGTCCTCCCCAAGGTATGTGGTGCCCTATAAAACCGCACATTTTTGACAACTGCATAACATTCTAACCTCCAGGAAACACTCGATATTATCTGACGGATTACTTCTGCAGCACATCATATGAGAAACTCCTTCTCTTAGATGATCCCCATTCGACAATTCCTGGTGTCCTCTGCTTATCTGGGGTGCTTACCAGGGACTTGCTGGGCAGAGGCAGCACCAGGGGCTCCCAGGAGCCAGTGCGCAGGCCTGGCCAGTGGCTTTGCTTCCCTTCTACCTCTAGTCTGCCCAAGGGAGCCAGGAAGGCTTCCCACCTCCACCACTCTGCCCCCCAACTCTGCTCCTCACCTGAGCAACCGTCAGGACTCTGGGGCCCCGGACGGGACTGCATGCTGCTGCTCCTCCAAAGGCTGGCCTACAGCAGCTTAGTGGCTCACCAACGGGAGGCAGGAGAAGCTTTTCAAACCCCTCAAGGTAGATTTTTAGCAAAATATTACAGAGAAAAGTTTCAATGAGACAAACCCTATATCCCAGAATCACACACCCAAGAACAACAACAACAAAAAGTTACATTAACCAGAACTAGAGAAATGCATCGTGGCAGGCAGAGCACACGCACCTGTTCAAAGCCGCCTCTGGTTAAAATGGAGGGCATGTTAGATGCGGCGCCTCAACGCCATCCTGCAGGAGCACGGCAGCGAAGGACTTAACAACTACCAACCCTAAACATCGAGGAACTAAATTAACCACCTGTCATTATCGTGAGCTGCTTTCTCCTTGGTAAAACCACAGCCGCTTCTACAGAAACGGCTTGGGTGTGCAAGGGCACAGGAACATGCCAGGGAAGTAAGAACAGAAGAGCCGGGAGGCTGCGGCGGGAGCCGGCGCACACAGCCCTGTGTGGGACATGTGGGAAGATGCAATTTCGAGTGTGGTCTCCAGGGGCCGGAGGAGCCCCGCGAGCCGTGTGAACGCCAGCTAGCACACTATGGGAGCGCAATAAAAATTAAACCATCAGGAGAGGAAACTTTATCCGCCAGCTTAGAACAATATCTATTCCAGATACTTTTGAGTGGCAGCAATAAACATCTCATAGAGGAAAGGCAAAAATACCAATCCACATGGGAAAAACAAACAGAAGCCCTGGAAGGCCAAATGCTGGACAAGACCCCTGGCTTGGCACTGAACTTTCGCAACCACTCCACGCTCCGCTGGACCTGCTCTTTTGAAATGACTGCCCGAATCATGTGATTCCACTGGGCAGCACTTTAGCGATGATTTCGATGATTTCATTCAAATAAGCAATCAGCGGTACTCAAAACTGTCTTCATGACGGAAACGACCACCTGTGTTTTTTAAGCAAGTAAGCACCCTGGCCTGAGATGCCTATTTAACTTGGATTTCCCAACGACCTACATGTGTTCTACCCTGATTGGCCAGCGCCGCTCATCCCGACACACTGGACACTCCTGCCCCTTCCAGAGCCCCAATCCCATCTCCTCACCTCCTGGGGAACAGGATGCTTTGGCTGAAGGGCACCTGCTGGTCACTAACTTCCCTCCTCGTGTTCCCCCCTCCTCCCTCCGCCGGCCCCCGCTCACCCTCCACAATCCCCAGGCCAGGCCGGTCTCCCCTTGAACCAGCCCACACCTGCTGCTTCCTGAGTCATCAAGCCTGGGAATGCTGTCCGTGCGGAGGCTTCTTGAGCTGTGGTTGCCAGAATTGCCTGGAACAGGTGACTAAGAGCCCCTGTACACTGCAACCTGGAGCCCCAGCCCCACAGCATCTGGCCACGAGAAGGCCACGGCCACCCATGGGTGGGGGCAGGCAGGCTGAGAAGCCCTTCTGGGCTCCTCCACAGGCTCCAAGGGAGCCTGCCCCAAAGAGAAGGCAGACTAGACGGCACCTCCAAAACAAAAACTTCACAGATCTCCCAGAAGGCACGCCCACCCCGCCAGGGCTTAACCCCCCACCCACAGCTAGCGGCTTGGTAAATATTTTATTCTGATTCAGACCCTAGAAACCTGGTAGGAGAATATAAAGACAAGCTTTAGGCTCGTTTCCTGACTGCCAACGTTTAGCAGATAAAATGTATTGAAAGCAGATCCATATTTATTTTGGAGGACTGAAAGGTTTCTCCATCTCGCAAGGAACTAATACAATCAAAACACTAGCAAACCCAGCAGAGCTCAAAGGGAATAACAGTGAGGCTGGACTATAAAGAGTTGCCCAGAAACCATTTGTCATTTTGGCCCACTCACAAGAAACGCTGCACGCTTGATTCCTACAGCTCGGGTCATAAATCCCCATCTCAGGCTCACTCAGAGGGCTTTCCTTCCATGACACCCCAATGTAGGACCTTCAGTCAGCAGGAATCTCATTCCTGGGGCACCGATGTCCCCAAAGCAACAGGAGCATCTTCAGAGGACTGGTAGCCACGTGTCTTCTACTGGACCCTTTTTTCTTCCAGAAGCCTGGCCCCAGGCTTGGTGGGTAACTCCAGGGTGGCCTGGGACAGCTCCAGGCCAACCATCCTTGCACCCAACCGGGAACATCTGTGGGCCATCCACTGGAAGACCCCGCATTCCGGTCCGCCCTCCCCCAAAGGCAAGCTCCGACATCCACGCTGACAGAGTGGAGTTTAGAGTCAACACCTGGGGCACATAAACCCGCCGCCCAGCCTGAGGGTCAGGGAGGGTACAGAGACAGCAGCTCAGCCACAGTGGCAGGGGAGAGCTGGCTCCACGGTGGCCCACCTGACTGCAGACTCACAGCACTGGCCCAGGCACTCCTGCCCCGCTCCCACAGGAACACTTCCCCAAGCACTATGGCGTTGTTGCTGTCTTGGTTGTTGTTAGGTGGCACTGAGTGGAGTCCAACTCATAGCGACCCTCACAGGGTTTTCGATGCCCATTGCTTTGGGATTGCTTCTGCCATGCCCTTCTCTCATTTTTGCGGTGCTGGGGGTAGAACCTGGGTCCTCAGAGAGTGCAGAGCAGCACACTACGGGATTAGAGCTCCCATTTTAGAGACAGAAAAATGGAGGCTTCATGATCATAGGGAACCAGGCACTAGACAGAAAAGTGAAGACGGGCATCCCTGTAGGACAGGGTGAGATGGTTTCATGGCCCACACTCTGCATCGCTCTCAAACAAACAAACAAACAAACACATTCCAAGACAGTTCCCTGCAGAGCAAGATATCCAAATTCAAGGGCAGAACAACCTGCTGAGAGGAGTTCTGAAAGATGGGCAGGATTTAGGAGGGGAGGGGACAGTGTCAGGGAGGGTGGCTGCGCGCTAGACCCAACTCAACCACAACAAGAAGATAAGATACCTTCACATGGAAGGAACACAGTATGCGAAGACACACAAGACCTAACAGGGCAGGCAGGTCTACAAACAGCAGGCGGAGTCATGGATGTGGCCGACTCCAGGAAGACAGAGTAAGTGCAGGCAGGGCTGGACGGGGACTTGTAGGTCGTCTGAGGCTACAGTCCACACCCTTTATGACACCAGGGACCCTTGTTGAGGAAGACCCTGGGTAGGGGTAGGTGTGTGGTTTTGGGATGATTCAAGAGCATTACATTCCTTGTGTAAATACAGATGAAGCTTCACTCACCCGCTCACCCACCACTCACACCGGTACCAGTCCAAGCCTAGGGGCTGGGAACCCCAGGTCCGAGGACTCGGCGCAAAGCTTTCAGCAGTACTGAGAAAGGCAGCAAGGAGCCCAGTGGATGCCAGAGATCACCTGGAGCCACGAGACCCACCAAATGGCCAGTTCACCTGCCGTATACCGCTGCAGAGGGAATGACCGAAGCAGAGTAGGTGCTTTAGTTCATTATTCTCTGCCAATAACAAATGCTTCATTTTCTGAGCACCACCAGACCTCAAAGGGAGATTAGAAGCCACCGACTAGCACCGTACAGCTTCAGAGCATCCCTTCCCAGCAGACACCAGCAACCTTGTGCAGCAGTCAAGAAATCAAAAGACACATTGCTCTAGGAAAAGCTGTGGCAAAAGATCTCTTTAGAGTATTGAAAAGCAAAGATGTCACCCAGAATGAGGGCATCGAGAGGAATTTCTTGAGAGTACGATATGAATTATGTTTTGCCTTTACATTTGTGGAATGGAGTATCAAAATAAAGCACAGAGGAATAAGAATTGGCATTGCATAGATCAGACTGGTGTAAAAATGTCATGAATAATTTGTGAGAGGAAGATCTCGCAGGGAGAGCACACAGACACAAGGCAATCATATGACCTGTACAGGAACAAGTTTAGTTAGGGGAAGTAAAGGGAGGGACAAATGGGTAAATCCCAGCCCTCTGCACCCTCTTCTTGTTGTTGTCGTTAGGTGCCGGCGAGTTGGTATCCGACTCATAGAGACCCTCATAGGGTTTTCAATGGCGACTGTTTCAGGATTGCCTTGGGAATGGATTGCCAGGCACTTCTCCCATTTTTGTGGTGCTGGGAATTAAACTGGAGACCTCAGAGACTGCAGTGCAGCGCTCTACCAGCTAAGCTAAATCCCAGCCCCTGCACCCTCTAGGAGACATGAATTCAGGTGGCATGGGAAGGTCCCCGAGGGCAGTGGGGACCTAGTGCGCCCCAGTTGGCTAAGAAACCCACAGAACTGGAAAACCCTTTTACTGCGGTACACGGAAAGGTGTAAGAAAGAAGAGGGTCAAAGATGGGGCCAGAAGAGCCTTGCCTGATGGCATGGGATGCCACCAATGAGAGGAGGGTAGGCAAGATGGTGTGGCCGGGGCAAGGAACCAGACGGGCTTTAAACAATGTACACAGAGAAAATGAAAGGTCTCAACCTTGCTATGTTGTCACCTGGGTCAGATCATTCTTCCTTTGGGGGCTCTCCTGTGCACAGTGGGGTGCTCACTGGCACCCCTGGCCTCTACCCACCAGAAGCTAGTAGTGCGCCCTCACCCAAGAACCTTCACAGTGAGAATAAATTTGCCTGTTTGAGAACCACTCGCCCAGGGAAGAGACGCTGCGGACAGTGAGCAGGGAGGAATGGAGGCACAGTGGCAGGGTGGATTCCACCAGGCCAGACCTCACCCTGAGGGCTTCACAAAGCCTGCAGGAGCTGGGGTGCTCAGCACCAGGCTGAGGGGAACAAAGCTGATTCAGGACCAAGTACATCATCTCAGGCTTCCCACTATGCTTATAAACAAAAAGCAAATGGTTTTTCAAATACAGTGTCTGGTGCATTCAAGGAACCAAGCACACATGCAAGTAAGATACCATGATCAAGAACAAGCAAAATGAACCAACCAACAGCAACAACCACAGCGGCAGAGCGACAAAGACTTGAAACACCGGATGTATCAGATGCAGGCAAAACGTAACTCTTAGTCATTTTTAAAGAAGCAGGGCTGGGGGTGTAGGTGAGTGGTAGAGGGCCTCCTCACATGCGCCCAACACTGGCTGACGTCTCTGGCTTCCCAGGAGTGGGCAGGGACACATAGGCTCTTTATTAGGAGGCGCCTGGAGAGCAAGATCTGATCACATGGTGGCAGGTGTGGGAGCTCCACAGAGCCCTCTGCAGTCCTTCTCAAAAAGGACATACTGGAAATGGGGGGGGGGCTTTCTGGGTGTCACAAAGACTGTGGAGCTATTCATATTTAAAAAGCAGGAATCAGAAAGGTACCTTATCTGGAACCTTCCCCAACTACACTGTCATCCCGCATCCTGTGCCACTTTGAAATGTTCTGCGACACAGTCCAGTGTAAAATTAATCAAACCCTAAAGCCCAACCTTATTAACACAAGAGCATGCAGAATCATCCCGCGTTTTGCTATTTCCCTATTCGCAAGGTTTTCTAGGAATGCAACTATGCTGTCACTCAAGGGAACTTCATTTTAGAAATTAACAAAAACTTGTCCATCCATCATTTTGGAAGATTATGGTATTAATGTCACTGCTGATCAGATGATTGTTGTTGTTGTTAGGTGCCATCGAGTCATGTCCGACTCACAGCGACCCTCATGGGGTTTTCAATGGCTGACTGTTTCGGGATTGCCTTGGGAGTGGGCTGCCATGTCCTTCTCCCATTTTTGCGGTGCTGGTAATTGAACTTGGAATCTCAGAGACTGCAGAGCGGCGCTCTACCAACTGAGCTAAATCCCAGCGTGCTGATCAGATGATACAGTTCAATAAATAAGCTGTCTCCATTTCGGTTTCTCTGCTATTCATAGGGTTTTCAATGGCCAATTGTGTCAGGAGTGGGTGGCCAGGTCTGTCTCCCTCATCTGTCTTAGTCTGAAAGCTCAGCTGAAACCTGTCCACCATGGGTGACCCTGCTAGTATCTGAAATACCGGTGGCATAGCTTTCAGCATCACAGCAACATGCAAGCTCTTACATTGTGACAAATTGACAGACAAGTGTACAGGGGCCAAGTATGACCTTAAGTATATCCCACCTGAGTTCAGAGATCATCTTAAGAACAAATTTGATGTATTATACATCAGTGATCAAAAATCAGGTGAGTTGTGGCATGACATTAAAGACATCATTCATGAGAAAAGCAAAACGTTATTTAAAAAGACAGGACAAAAAGACCAAATTACATGTCAAAAGACACTCTGTAACTTGCTCTTGAATGTTGAGTAGATAAAGGAAAGGAAGACATGATGAAATTAAAGATCTAAACAGAAGACTGCAAAGGGCACCTCAAGAAGACAAAATCAAATATTATAATGACACATGCAAACAGCTGGAGATAGAAAACCAAAAGGGAAGAACACACTCTGTTTTTCTCAAGCTTAAAGAACTGAAGAAAAACTTCAAGCTTCAAGTGGCAATAGTGGAGGATTCTTCAGGGGCAATATTAAATGATGCAGGAAACATCAGAAGAAGGTGAGTCATTATACCAAAGAAGAAGAGTCATTATACCAAAAAGAATTGGTAGATGTTCAACCATTTCAAGAGGTTGCATATGATCAGGAACCACGGGTACTAAAGAAGTAGAAACCTCTGTAAAGGCACTGGCAAAACACAGGTTCCAGGAATTGATGGAATATCGATTGAGATGTTTCAACAAAAAGATGCGGCACTGGAGGTGCTCACTCGTCTATGCCAAGAGATTTGGAAAACAGCTACTTGGCCAACTAACTAGAAGAGATCCATATTTGTGCCTATTCCCAAGAAAGGAGATCCAACTGAATATGGAAATTTTGGGGTGACATCATTATTATTGACTGATGCCATGGTATTTTCGGTTGTATCACATGCTTGTAAAAGCTGGGCAATGAATAAGGGAGCCAGAAGAAGAATTGATGCTGTTGAATTATGGTGCTGGAGACAAATATTGGAATATGCCATGGACCACCAAAAGAACCTATAGATCCGTCCTAGAAGAAATGCAACTAGAATGCTCCTTGGAAGCAAGGATGGCTAGACTGTATCTTACATATTTTGAACATGTTGTTAGGAGGCACCAATCCCTGGAGAAGGACATCATGTTTGGGAGAGTGGTGGGTCAGTGAAAAAAAGGAAGTCCTAGACTAGATGGATTGACACAGTGGCTGCAACAACAGACTTAAACATAAAAAAGATTGTGTGCATGGCAGAGTGTGAGGGAGTATTTCATCCTGTCATACATAGGGTCTCTATAAGTCAGACCCGACTTGACGATACCTAACAACAACAACTCCATTTGTAGCTGCTATGCTGCAGGTACACATACCTGCTGGCTTCATTATCTCCTCCAACACAGCTGGGCCCAAGCACTTCTGTTCTGAATATTATTATAAATTACTACTCTTTCCTTACCGTAGGTTTTTTATTAGATAGTATGTATAGGCAGATACTATACATGAATTTCATTTCAGATGTTAAGGGAAGGTTATAACACACTTTTTGAAAAGGGGTACCCAGTCTGATGCTGTTGAAAACCATTTGGCTACAATGAGAAATTCCCAGCATACACCCAAAAACAGGGAAGCAAAACACATTTCCAAGAGCCTTCCTTTAACTATTCTTTATTAACTATAATATTTAGCCTTTGATGTCTCAATGCCTTAATCAATTAAGAAAAAAGAAAAAAGCCCATTATATTCAGACAAAGGGCACCACTGTAAGAAGAATGCAGCCCTGGACCCTCTGGGTCTAAAAAGATTTCCACGTCTATTTCCACCTGAGTGTTAGAAAAGCTGAAGTCAGAAACTGCTAAATAAAAGGTAATGCAACTAGGCATAACACAATAAAAGATATTACCTTTGAAATGCATTATTGTTGCCAATTATAAGAATCACTTCGACTTAATTTCAAAGGCATAATCACCGTCCACAGAAACAGTCTCTTTTTTTAAATTTCAAAGAGTATTACATTAAGGCAATAACTCGCCTTCCAGCCATAATATCACTCTTCCTTACTGCAACACCACATTTCATAAATACTTCTCATCGACAAGTCAAGCTAATTCCGGTTAATTTTATTGTATTTTGGTGCTATCTCACATTTGTGTGCAATTACCTTTATCATTTTATTGCCAAGGCAGAAAGTAATCAGAACAATTATTTGGAAACGGAGGTTTATAAATTCTAAATCACAGTTGCTGGCATTTTTGATAAAGCAGCAGCTTTATCTCTGGAAGTGGCAGGGACATTGGATAAATCATGCATCAGTCAAGTGCAGCTGACCCCCAAGTGCATTGCACAATATCAGAAGTGCTTCCAAAGAAACTTTCCCGCATCATCCATCATTCTCCATAATACTAAAATAGCTACGCACCTGAAGAACAGAAGCTGGAGGATAATAATAATGATAATAAAAAAAAATCCGGGTGGTGTGGGCAAAACCATTAACTGCCCTCTCCTTCGGCCTGGAAGCTCTGGTCTGGAAACTGGGCCAGGCACATAAACAGATATGACTCCACAGTACCTCTGAATCTCAGTATTCACATTCGTCAACTCAGTTTTAAATATAAATGAAATATGGAGCAGAGACATAAAAATAAAGTGCATCTCTGGACTTACCTGCATTTTTATGCTTTGTTTGGGTTCAGCTACTTTATTTTTTTTCTCTCTCTCTTTTTTTTAATTAGAAATTTTTAATGTACATCATAATGCGATTCATTTTGACATGCTTTTCGTTGTGACAATTTTCATATATGCAATTTGATAAGCATTATTCATATAGGTTACCCCTTGCCCTCCTCTATGTTTCCCCCCTCCCCCCCTTCCCATCTAAGTTTCCCATCCAAGTCTTCTCTATCTTTTACTATGTAGTATTCAAACTCGGCGCGGCTCTCGAGTTGGGGAAGACTGCGCGGGCTCCCCCAGCACTGCCGCGTCCCAACATGCTGCTCTCTACCCCCGATTGTTCCTAAAGGTTTTTGCTTAAAGAATGCCACGTGAAGGACAAGGATGAAGGGAGAAGCCCCTGAATCCCCGAGTGCGGTTTCCTCTGATGACGGCAACGGCAGGTGTGCAAGGCCAGGGAGGCAGGTGGCCTGTCTCGGCCGCGGGTCTTCACCTTGGACCTTGGCTTTCCTCAAGGAAGGACGAATACCACAGCACATCTCACAAACACACTGTGACCGTTTATTTCCTTTCTGGTCACAAAGCGAATACAAGAAGTCTCTGTGACCTTAGGTAGGTGACGTCACACCAAAGAGCTACTGAAAGATCCAGCGGGGGTGAGCGGCAGAATTTGTCAGCACCCGTGCCTGGCTCTGGGCCGAGGCATTCCCTACACACTATCATTTATTCCTGGCAGCTAACATGATGCAGACCAAATTTGTCTACAGATGAGAAATCGGGCAACAGGTCAAGAGCCCAGCCAAGGACACAGCAGACTGGCCGGCAGGTACTCAAGTCCAGTCAAGACACTTCACGGCCCAGACGCTGCGGAGACTCCTGACTCTCCGAGGCCCAGACGCAGTGCAGGCTGAGTTAGTCAGGATGGGCTGGGGTGTTCTGCAATAACAACTACGGCTGAAAGCCCTGCAGGTCTGGGTTAACCTCCAGAGCAAGGCCTTCAAGTCGGAGCTCTAGGTCACCAGCTGCTTCCACCCATGGCATCTCCATCTCATTCCACAGCCGCCCAGATGCAAAGGGCAGGGAGAATCACAGCTGGCTCTCACACTCCTGGCTGGCTCTCACACTCCTGCTGCAAAGCTCTGTGGGTCACTTCAACCAAAGGGAGGCGATGACCACGCCCACACTCAAGAGCGCCAAGAGAGCAAGGAGCGCAGCAAGGTCCTCCGGCACATCCAGCATAGGCCACCAGTACCGGGGGATGAGCTGCCCTCTCAGGTGTTCTGCCGAGACGGAGGCCGCTAAACTCCGGGTTACTCTCGGGTTAAATCCACGAGTCAAGAAACAGGTTTAAAGTCCTCAGAACTGGGGTGGTGAATGCGACAGTCATATCATTAAAACCATCACCTGGCAGCGGGTAATCAAAGGAAGAAAAGCCCATGATTGCTGTCTTCTGCCACCAGAAGTGACCAACCCACAGTCCCTGAATTAAACGTCCTGCCACATTCTCTCTCAAGATTCTCTAGAGCTCTACAGAGGCCTAAGTGTGTGTGAACGCTGTCAACAATACAGGAAATCCAGCTAATCGGAGATACTGAACGATCGGGTGACATCAAATTCTGACATGCCATATAGCTAACATTTACAGCAGAAATAAAACTGATCCTTAAGTTACCCGCTGAGGGAGATGATGCAATCCAGACATCGCAGGTGAGGACCCAAGCACAGGACAGTGGAGAAATGTGCCTGAGGTCACACTTCCGGTAAGCTGTGGAGGAGCCTAAAATTAAGGCTGGAGATTCCAGCCCCAGACCCCAGCCTCGCCCCCAGTGAGCTTCCCCATCCCCTGGAGATGCTCCAAGAGACAGCCTGCCAGAGGGACGGCCTACAGGGGCCCACCAACTGCCCACTGCTACAGCAGGAAACGAGGCAATGGCACAACTAGGGACAACGAGGACCCTCCTGAACGAGCGTGCCACTGGTCAGCCCCACAGGGCTTGAGGAGTTCTAAAAGTCCAATCTTTATGCGTTTTTCAAATCCCAAGATTTGTGATAATGGCCCATACAAAGGTTTGTACCAAAAAGCGTAGGAAAAAAAATGAAGATATGCTTCAGTAAGAATGAATTCGGGAATATCTTGCCTATTAATATATAATAAGTGAACTTTCAGGGAAATCAACTCCAAATTATTTTTCAACTGTTTCCAAAAGCAAGATCCAGTCCTTTCATAAGTCTATCCACCAGCCAGCAGTCTTCATCGGATGAAAGCCCACAGTGGGTTTGTATTTCCATCAGCTATGCGTCAGAGTCCTCTGCCACCAGAAAACACAATGCAGAAACTGCTCTAAAAGCCTGAGTCCGGAGACAAAGTTCTGCCCAATATGGTATAAATAAAGACCTGTAACACTTTAAAACTTTTCACTGTGAATGCTACACAGCATGCACACCAGAGAGCTCTTGACATATTAAAATGTAAGTAGGTCTTTTAAAGGGTTTTATCTGAATAGCAGAGAAGCACTGACAGTGCCGGGCATGGCACAGTGTCAAGTAGTGTTTGTCTGTTGTACACAGGGTCACTATGAGTCGGACCCAACTCAGCAACACCTAACGACAACAAACACCACCATGTTCATCTAATGCAGTTTCAATATTTCTGTTTATGACAAAGACACTTAGAATCATAATGAATCACATGTAGGTAAAAAGTACAAATGCCACAGAAATGGGAATTACGAGAAAATTAAACAGGTTAAAGAAGAAAACCCTAAATTAGAAGAGTATGCTATGAAAAGTAGTTGTCACATAAAGTAGCAGACAGCCTTCACTGCTTTATTTTTGTTTGTTGTCAACAGGCAACATTTTGATATCTGAAACATAAGCTAATTAGTTGGTGGTCTATTTGGAAACATGCCACCTCCATTTGAAACAAAATGATTTCATCTTCTGTCTGCTCTAGTCCAAATGTCAACTCTGTGTTCCTAACCATGTTTACAGAAGAATTCTGTAGATTGAAGTCTTTTTACTCAGCAGGCATGGGAAACATTCTCTTTTGCAAGGAGGGATTTGCCTACCAGGCCATCTGCACCTAGTGACGGGAATCCAACGACTCACGTCTTCCCAATCATTTAAAAGAAGCCCGTATGTAAGTAAATACACCGCAGCTCATCAGAACCAGGCTTCTCACTCAGATGGGAGAGACAAACAAGGGTAGAATTTAGAAACGCCCTGTATTGTATCTGAGCTGGAGGTATCAGTATGAACTCCTGGTGCCTGCCATGCATGCAGACAACAGGCATGGGAGCAAAGACATGTGTGTGCACGCAGCAGTCCAGCCCGGTCCACAGAAGAGGCAGGAGGAACAGCACCTCGGCAGCACCAAGCGCACCCAGCACCCAGATCTTGGCTTCTGAAGATCATCCTCCAGTTAGAAGGGACGGAGGCCCCCTGGAGAAGGCGCTGAATCCAGGGCTGGGGCAGGGACAGTAGGGTAAACCCGGATCAGACTGTGGTGCCAGAAACTAAAAATGCTAGAAGAAGGGCAAGTATGTCCCAAAGACACAAGAGCCACCCTCAAGAGTCTCCCAAGTCACAGTGTGGGAGGCACAAGAGTGAGGGAACAAGTAAAACTAGCACCGGGATGCCCTGCATGAATAAAAAACACCCGCGAGTTCATGCTGCTGTAAATAATCCGCTGAGTAATTAAATAAGGCGAGAGGGGCGGACAGCGCTTCCTAAGGTTCTCGATTAGTAAATGAAGAGGGAAAGACAAAACATTCGCCAACAACACAGCAGTAATCATTGCACACGGCACGCACCCATGACGGTTAAAATCGATGAGTGACTCCTGGGATGAGCTCACACAGCCTCAGAATTTCTCCCTGACCCCCGGGTGCCACGGTGTGCGCCTGTGATCCCAGGGACTTGGAAAGATGAGGCAGGGGCATCGCGAGTGGCGGGCCGGAGGCAGCCTGCACAGCCTGAGGAGACCCCGTCTCAAAAGCGAAAGGGAAAATGGGGCCGGGGCTGCAGCTCAGCAGGGGGCACTCACCTAGCACGAGCAAGGGCCTGGGCTCCACCCCTCCAAGTACTGCAGAAAAAAAAATAGTAATCTCCCCCACGATATTTATTAATCGCCAAGGAAAAGCAGTCACTATGCCTTGAGAAGCCTGCTGGGTTCCACTTTACCCAAGGGGCCAAAGTCAATGGCACCAGTCACTGAGGGATGGACACAGCTTGTGACAGGATGCCCCAAGAGGGCACATCACGGCTGACCTTCCCACCAAAACTGCACAGCCTCAGCCTAATCAGGAGACACCAGCAAAGCCGTAAAATTCCTGACCAGCGCTCTTCAGAAGGGTCCAGGCTTCTTGATGCATTCCGCTACGACACACACCTTAGACCACGTGGTTGACAAACAACAGAAATTCATCCTCACACTCTGAAGGCAGGAGGTCCAAGGTAAGGAACTGGGAGAGCTGTGTCTGGGCAGGGCCTGGCTCCTGAGTGGCACCTACTAGCTGTCCTCACTGATGGAAGCAATAGGTAGCTTCCCTGGGTCTATTTTATGGCGCTAATCCCATTCCTGGGGGCTCCACCCTCGTGACCTAATCCCTGACCACTTCCCAAAGGCCCTGCCCCTGGCACCATCGCATGGGCGTGAGGATGCTGAACACAGGGATCTGGAGGGAACCCAAACATGCAGACCATGGCCCTGGAGGGACCAAAGAGGGGAAGGCAAGGCAGGAGGTGCTCTGAGCAAGCAAATGGCCTGGCCTGGCAGCCGTGCCTGCGTCACGGAGGGTGCCAGCCTGAGGCAAAGTGGGAGGAAGACTGGATGCAGAGCCATCCCATGCCACTCATGCAACTTTCCTGCAAGGCCGAAATTACCTCGAATGAAAGGAAAACGAAACGAAACAAAAAACTATTCCACTGTTGTCCTGTACACGTGGGGGCCATCCTGACCCGGAACACCTCACGCCACGAGAGACACCACGAAGTCCCCGCAGAGCCCATCAGTCCCGTCACGGGGGATGCAGCGCTGCGTGTCTGACCAGGGGATGTAGCCGGGCAGCGACGGACAGTGAGGAACGCCCGACAGCCCCACAACCCTGAACCATCAGCTGCACTTCTGCCTCTGAAATAGGCTGGTGCAGAGCTGGGGGTGGAAGCTGTGGCTGGGAAATAAAAAGGTTAAACAGACCATAAATTAAGATTAGTGTCAGCTGGCCAGCAGCTTTATATCTCATTATAGAGCAAACCAAGGAGGCTCCCCAACACAGCCAGAAACGGATCCCAGTATCTGCTCCGTAACATGCACCCCAAAAGGCTTCCCTTGCAGAAAGTAAATTACTTACTTAATTAACAAGCAAAAAGAAAAAAGGAATGCATCATGACCCCTTTTAAAGTATAGTCATTAAGAGGGAAAAGGAAGAGGTTGCATACAGGTTTATTCAAGACACCACCACACCCAACGAGAACTACCTTCGGGTCCTCCCCCTCTGCATCTCTCAGAAATGTCTAGGCCAGGGTGGACCGGCCTCCAGGGCCTGAGTGGAGACTACCACGCTGCCCGAGCTTAAGTGACAAGATGAAGGGAGACGCTCGCCCAGACTTGCTCCCTCCGAGCAGGTTCCAGGTCAGACCACGTAGAACAGAGCCGGCAGCCAGTATTTTATTTAGACGTTTTTATAAGGAAGCCAGAGGTTGCAGGCACAGCCAGGAAAGCTATACAAATTTTGATTTTACTAAAATGTTATGTCCCTTGAGCCGAGGTATTAATCTTATTATACAAGAAGTCTCTCCTCTCACAGGCCATTCATTAAACTTTCATAAATTTTAAAATGTACTTATTGTTATTGGATCATATGGAAAAGGCAAATAGGAAGTGCCAGGCGCTGAGGCAGGGGGCACCCCGGCTCTGGAGGGGTGAGCAGCAAGACGCAGGCTGATCGTGAACACCCCAGTCCCTCGGGTTTCCTTAAACGTTTGTAAAACACAGCTTTCAGTTTGTAGCCATGTTTGATCTCAGAAAGAAGACCTTTTTTAAGAATAGGGATAAATTAATAGGAAGACTCCACAGGGCAAATACCAAAACCAAACCGCCTTTCACTCATGTGTTCTCTGGACAGCCGTGTGTGCAACGCACAACCCGGCCACGCGGGACCCCGGCATCGCCTCACGCCACATCAATCTTGTCAGCTGTGTGCCATCTTCCACGGCCCGCCGGACACCGGGGAGGATCCCGAGCTCTGGCCTGCGAGTGCCCTGGGAATGGCAGGACATGCTCCGCGTGCTGACCAGATGCAGGAGCGGACATGCGATGGAGCTCCGATGTCATTTTAACTGCGCTCGGCAGCTGTGCCGAGAACACGGGCAGAAGGATCCTGGCGGGAAGAGATAAGCCCACGGCAGGCCAAATTCCAGACGCGCCTGACAGGGACAGCACGGCCGCCCTGTTATCGGTCTCCCCTCGGCTCAGTGACACACGGTAAGGGTCGCACTGTACAAATGGTTATGGAATTTTGGAGCGGACCCTATCAAAAGAAACGAGACTTTTCTTTCTGTTCAAGCAAACAGGAATTCAGAAGTTCAGGAGGCCGCCTGGTATTGGCGATGAGTCAGAATCAGCAGGTGAAATACGCAGGCTACCTCGTATCACTCAGCCTATATATAAAGAACTTTGGATCCACGGGGTAAAAACGCACTGCACTTTAATCAGCACTCCATTATAACAAATAAAACCAAACACCTAATTACCAAGTGACTATTTATAGTTCCTAATATCACTTAACCCAGTTTTACAAAGCAGATATTTTAAGGTTCAAAGAAAAGTCTCACTAGATACCAGCATTCGGAACTACGTTTATTCTGCACAGACCCAGAGGATGAAGAAATCTGTAACTCTAAATTGCATTACTTGTATCAAATAGAAATTAGTCTCATTTACAAGCGGCAATTACTTAGAGAACCGAACCGTAAATTTAAGTCAATGTTGACAAAAACTCAAAACCTGGTTAAAAGGACAGAGCAGAATGAAGTGAACGGTGCGAATGCGGAGTCCACACAGTTCACGTGTACGGTTTTGGAAAGCACGCGATTGCCAACAAAATCTCTTATTCTTCTCTCCATGAGCCTATCGTATGTTTTAGCACCCTGTTCAGGCAAAGTCTCCCCGCCATGGGGTGCCGTTTCCACTGACACTACAAAAGGAAAGCACGCACTCTGTCTATACGAGGAGCCCCTGATGCTCAGAGCAGTCCTGATAAAAATAAGTAAATAAACAAATACAAGCAAGCCAAGAAAATCAGATGTCAGAATTCGAACAGACTGTGAAGACCACTAAGTACCGCTAAACAAGCACTCACTCCACGGAGACTACGCCGTCCAACATGGCAGCGATTAGCCACATGTGGCTACTCACTTAAACAATTGATGAGAATGTAATAAAATTTAAAATTCAGCTCCCAGGCTGCACGAGCCACATTTCAAGTGCCCGAAGGCCATGTGTGACTAGTGGCCACCGTACTGGGAAGCACAGTTACAGACTGTTGTTGTTGTTATGGTTGGACAGCCCTGACCAACCCTGCCACTGCACCTATTGGGAAAACTGAGACCCAGGAGGTAACGAGGAATTGAGTTGCTGATAAACCAGAACCCAGAATCCCCTTGCTGCCATGGCCCAAGGGGCTGGTCACTGGGTGTGCCATTCAGTTCAGCCTAGTGTGAGCCTGAACCCCATGCAGTGAGGGGCTTGTTTGGCCAGCACAGGGTCAGCACCTCACAAAGACCCTATCTTCAGCATCTGACAAACACAGGTGACTGATGTGGACACAAGAGAAAAACGACTGACACTCCCGGGGTTCAAAATTATACACCCATGTCCTGAACGCAAGAAGCTGGGAAGCTGGCTAAGAATTGTCCCACCTCAGATGTCAAGGGGTGGGACTTAGCTCAGTTGGTAGAGCGCTGCGCTGCAGTCTCTGAGGTCCCGAGTTCAATTCCCAGCACTGCAAAAATGGGAGAAGCACCTGGCAACCCACTCCCAAAGCAATCCCAAAACAATCAGCCATTGAAAACCCTATGAGGGTCGCTATGAGTCGGATATGACTTGACGACACCTAACAACAATGACAACAAGATGTCACAGGTCTTCTCTACCTATTTAGTTCTCAAAACATCATAGATTATTGCTTGAATGGATCCCTCCAAAATCCAGACGTTGCCAATGGGACTGGATTAAGAGGTGACAGGTTGTGAGCGTGCCTCTCGTAAATGACACTGCAGCCCTTTTACAAGATGCTTCGTGCGTCTCTCCATCTCCTGCCTTTCCGCCTTCTGCCACGTGAGAAGACAACACTCCTCTCTCCAGAGGATGCAGCCTGTGCGAGACACCAGACCGGCCAGAGCCTAGATCTTAGCCTTCCCAGCCTCTAAAGCTGTGAGAAATAAAATCTGTTCTTTATAAATTACCCAATCTTTCATATTCTGTTATGGCGGTACAAAGCAGACTAGAGACCATATTCAACACTCTTGTTGTTGTTGTCGAGTCGGTATCCGACTCATAATGACCCTACATACAACAGGTGAAACACTATTGTCAGTGCTTCTCTGCTGTTCATAGGGTTTTCAATGGCAGATTGATTTTTGGGAGGGGATTGCCAGGTCCTTCTCCCAAGCCTACAGCACCTGGTGTTCCCAGGCGGTCTCCCATCCAAGTACTAACCAATTCTGATCCTGCATTCCACCCCCAGCCCTTTTAATTTTTATCTTGAGAGAAAGTCTTGCTAAATTACACAGGCCTCAAACTTGGGGTCCTCCTGCCTCCACTCCCCAGTTGCTCGGATGACAGTGGTGCAATGCCACACCTGGGGGGAATGTTACATTGCTACATCTTTACAGGATACTTTGCTACCTGTTTAAAAAGGAGAGTTCAAGAACATAGATGAGCTCTCATCAGAAGTCAGGTGAGAAAGTTAACACAAAACTGTGATGATCCCAGGTGCAGAAATGATCAGTGTGCACAAATGTGGCCATGGCATTTGCAGGCATGGGAGACAGGTCCCTGCAGTTGGACTTACCTTGGCCCCTGGAGAGCCTCACAGCAAACTGCTCCAAAAGGGCAGCTTCCTAGATCGAGAGCAGAAAAATACTGCTCAGTCAGTGAACAAGTTGCTGTGGGCTGAAAATGTCCCTGACAACCCTGCCGGGACCCAGAACAGGGACCCCTCAATGAAGTCATTCTGTAATGATGGATTCCACATCTGGATGTGCATTGGTGTACACGGCAAGACTCTAAGAATTGATTTTAATATTACTTTCCTCAATCTTCAAGATTTTGTCTATATTTAACTTCTGGTAGCTTTAGGCAAAAGAGAGTCAACAAATGATGGTTTTTAAGAAACTCATGCTGAACTGTCTGGCAAGCGGGTTGCTGTTGTTGTTAGGTGCTGTCGAATTGGTATCCAACTCATAGTGACCCTACATACAACAGGCAAAACACTATTGCCAGTGCTTCTCTGGTGTTCATAGGGTTTTCAATGGCAGAATGATTTTGGGGAGTGGGTTGCCATGTCCGTCTCCCAAGCCTACAGCTTCTGGTGTTCCCAGGTGGTCTCCCGTCCAAGTACTAACCAGGCCCGACCCTGCTTAGCTTCCGAGATCTGACGGGACTGGATGCCACAGGGCTACGGCTGCAGGCCTGGCAAGCAGGAGCAAGCAAAAACCAGGGAAGCAGCAGCAAGGCGCACGGCATCAGCGGGGAAAGGTAGCCCGAGACCCTGACCAGGCAGGGGCCTCAGAGAGGATGAAGGGGAGCCATGTCACGGGGGCAACACCCCACGCTGCAGGCAAAGGCAAACCAGACACCCCACCGAGGGCTGTGGGAAAGCATCCCTAAGTGAGGCCTTGGGAGACAAGCAGATGGGGTTCAACCCAAATGGTTCACACTCATGTCACAATAACCAGCTACCAAGCTGCCATGCGTGACAGTTATAAGAAATGACAAGTGGGAAAGACAAAACTCCACACTCAACCACTGGGTTTCGGATACTGCAAGATGCCAGTATAAACCCAGGCACGAGGCACATGCCTGTAATCCCAATTAAGTTATTAGGATCACAAGTTCAAGAGCAGAGGCAGTCTGCGTAATTTAGCAAGAGCCCGTCTCAAAACTTTAAAAAAGTTAAAAAATGAGCTGGGGGCATAGCTCAGTGGTACAGCACTTGCAAAGCATACAAGCACAAGGCCCTGGGTTCAAATCCCCAGTACCACCAAAAAAAAAAAAAAAAGAAAACAAAACAAAACAAAAAATGATGTCAGTATAATATGAAATATTTATGAAATACGTAATTGGATAATTAATGATAAAAGAGTGAGCAAGAAGCAAGATGAAATCAAAACCAATTATTCATATTAAAGAAGAATTAGAGCCGGGTGCAGTGGTATTACCTGTAATCCCAGTGGCTTGGGAGGCAGAGGCAGGAGGATCGAAAGTTTGAGACCAGAGGCAGTCTGCGTAACTTAGTGAGACCCTGTCTCAAAAAGTAAAAGAAATGGGCTGGGGGCGCAGCTCAGTGTTTCCAGCACTTGCAGAGCATGCAAGCGCAAGGCCCTGGATTCAACCCCCGGTACCCAGTACTGGGGGTACCCCAGTACCCCCAGAAGAAGAAGAATTAGATTTCTAATCCATATTATAAACAAAATTTCATTCCTGGTTTCTTTTTTTTTTTTTTTTGCAGGTTCCTGGGATTGAACCCAGGGCCCCCCGCTTGCATGCTCTGCAAGTGCTGTACGACTGAGCTGCATTTCCAGCCCATTTTTTTACTTTTTGAGACAGGGTCTCACTAACAAAAGTTCATTCTAAATGGCCTAGAGACTTGAACATAAAAAGGAAAACGATATTTCTACAAGAAAATATGGAGTTATATTTTTATGACTGGGAAAAAGGAAGGGCTTCTTAAGCTGAAACAGAAAATGTGCACACTGTAAAGGAAGAGCTGTAAGTCCAATCACATTCAACTATACTAAAATTTGGATCTCTTGTCCATTAAGAGGCACTATTAAGAAAATGAAAAGGTCACCGACAACTGGGAGATTATTGCAACCCATATGAAGGACAAAAGATTAGAATCTAGAATACATAAAATACTCCTACAAGTCAGTAAGAAAGAGAGACAACCCAATAGATTATTGAGCAAAAAGGGATGTTGTTAGCTGCCATAGAGTTGGTGTCTGACTCAGAACAACCCTACGTACAACAGACAAAACAGTAGTCAGTGCTTCTCTGCTATCCATAAGATTTTCAGTGGCAGAATATTTTTAGTTTTTTGTGGAAGGAGAGGGCTGCCAGACCATGCTCCCAAGCCTACAGCACCTGGTGTTCCCAGACGGTCTCCCATGCAAGTACTAACCAGACCTGACCCTGCTTAGCTTCCGAGATCTGATGGGATCGGATGCCACAGGGCTACGGCTGCAGGCTATAAAATATTCCTACAAGTCAATCAGAAAAAGACAACCCACTAGATTATTGGGCAAAAAGAGTATGAACAGGCATTTCACAGAAAGAACGGTGCTGAGCGACAGTGTGAAGAGATGCCCAACCTCAGAGGTGATCAGAGAAGTGAAAACCAAGGCCACAATGAGCCTTTCTTTCTACCCAGTAGACTGTCAACTAACGGTAGTATGATAACTCCAGGACGTGGTAAAGACTGGATCAGCCGGCAGGGCTCTAGTCTGCTTTAAGCACTTTAACAAAACAGCTGTTGTCCTGTGACACTGAACACTGACTTGTCACTGGGAGCCACATGCGAGTGATCGTAGCTGCAGATCCCAGCAAAACCTGGGAATGACCCAAATGCCCACCGACAGTAAGTCATCACACCGTGGGGTCATCACGCAGGGACAGGTGGCAACATGTGGAACGGTCACACAAGCAAATGGCATAGCACAGAGAATGAACAAACTATGGCCAAGTGCAGCGACTAAGGTGAAATTCAGAAAGAAAAGCCCCCGTGAAGAGCAGCTCTCAGACAGTCATGGAACCCCGTCTTTATAAAGGCCCACACACCCCACATGAATGACCTCGCATGGAGCAACACGCGGGTATACAGTAAAGCTCTGTCAGTTGAAAAGGCAAGATAACGACAGACACGAATTTCAGACTCTGACAACGTCCGCAGGAGGCCAGTGAGGAAGTCTGGGCTGGCCCGGAGAGGAAGTGCAGAGGCCACTTCACGGGACAGGGTGCGGCAGGCTCCAGCCGGCAGCAGCTGACCAGGGCGCGTCGGGCACTTTTACCTCTCAGTGGATAATACATACCTCATGGGGGTCTCGGACAACACATTATTTTAAAAGGTGAAAAACAGAGAGAGGAAAGGATAGAAAGAGGAAATGGAAGGGGAAGGAGAGTAAATAAAGGAAAAACAAAGACAATATTGCAGGATAACAATCGGGTAGATGGAACTCATACTAAGGGGAATGAAATCAACGCCCCATAAAATGAGAATAAACCTGGAGGTTATATCAAATGTATACCAGCCTCAAGACTGACTAATGTGCTCACATAAACTTTCCAAACTCAACCATTGGACAGTGAGAAACAGCTTGGTGTCCCATTGCTAACTATATATATATATTTTTTCTATAGGTGTATGTTCTTTAAAACACTACATATGTTGTTGTTGTTGTTGATAGGTGCCTTCGAGTCAGTATCTGACTCATAGTGACCCTCATAGGGTTTTCAATGGCTATTTCGGGATTGGGGATTGTTTTGGGAGTGAGTTGCCACGTCCTTCTCCCACTTTTTTTTTTTTTTTGTGTGTGTGTGTGTGTGTGGTACTGGGCGTTGAACCCAGGGCCTCACGCTTGCATGCTTTGCAAGGGCTGGACCACTGAGCTGCACCCCCAGCCCTTTTTTTTTTTTTTTTTTTTTTTTTTACTTTTTTGAGACAGGGTCTCACTAAATTACACAGACTGCTTCTGGTCTCGAACTTGCGATCCTCCTGCCTCCACCTCCTGAGCCGCTGGGATTACAGGCGTGTGCCACCGCACCTGGCCCTTCTCCCATTTTTGCAGTGCTGGGAACCGAACTCGGGACCTCGGAGACTGCAGCGAAGCGCTCTACCAACTGAGCTAAATCCCAGCTCACTACACATGTATATGTTCTTTCAAATGGACACGTAATCCCAACCTTGTAAACGAACGCACCTCCGCTTTTACTTCCACAGCAAACACAGACTGTGGCTTCCTAAAACCATTCTGGTATTCAGACCTAAGCCGTCACACTTGGAAAGCTGAGGGGGTGTCTGTGGCCAGCACAGCAGTCAGGAGCCCCCATCCTTACGGGGATGCAGACACCACAGGACGGTGGACAAGCCCTCCGGGCCATTGGCCTCTCCCCACACCCCACGCAGGACATGTGTTTGTCCCCGGTGAGCTCCTGGCCGCACCGGCAGGCTGACACCTCACAGAAACCACCTGGCCTGCCGGGGTTGCCCAGGACCACAGCCAGCCAGGTGGACGGCAGCGCGAGGGTTTACTGCTGTCACCACTGCTCCCTTCAGCTGACCAAGTCCGAGCAGCCGGAGGTAGGAACTGCAGGGGTCATGGCACGTGAGTTCTGGCAGGAAGAACCTATCCTTCTTCCACCTGGTCTCAGGCTGGACAGTGTGCAAAGGGCAGAGCGACAGGCCACAGCAGAGAAGGTGTCTAGCGATGACACTCACTTCAAGCTCAGCAATGACAAGAGGAAGCTGATCTGGGTTAACAATGAGTCTCCTGTGAATTCCCAAGTCTGGGTCCTCTCTGAATGGGGTTGGCATGGGCCGCGCCAGAGCAAAAATACAAATGAAGCATTTTACATCTCTTAACAGAAAGGCCACTTGTTTCTACCAGCTCCACCCAGCAGCTGTGGCCTAGGGTCCTCCTGTGAATTCCTCAAGGGACACCAGGGTAGAAAGGCTGGCTGCAAGCAGAACTGCCACAAGGTGCACAGGAAATTCTATAACTAGTAATGATTCTGGTCAACCTGGGCCTAAATTCAGAAGGGAAATTTGTTTTCTTCTTCAACTCTGTGTCGGGAAAAATGACAACAAAGCTATTTACTACACCAAGTCCAATGAGGAAAACGAAGAACTGTGGTGCTCTGACAAATTTTTGCTCTCTGCAACCTGTGAGGGCCGTAATAAGGTGAAGGCCCTTAAAAGGCAGTCAATGTGGCTCTTCACCTGCAAACCAAGAGCCTGGGATCTGGGCCACAGGACGGTTGAGCGTTCTCTATCCTGTGTAAGTCCAGCTGGTGTCTCTTTTGTTATCATGGTTCCACTAAAAACCTCCTGGGCAATTACACTTCTAGCCATGATGGAGTGGCAGAAACCAAACTTAACTAAAGGAAGGTAAAGTATATAGAAAAAGGGTTTCCAAACAGGGGACGGCACAGCCCAGGACCATGACCCTTGAGGAATGGGAAGCAAGGTGAGCTGATGGATGGCCCGGGACACAGCACAGGGGTCACACCAAAACCGAGGAAGCCTCACCAAGGTGAGGATCAGAAGAACAAAACGCCAAGAATATGTGGGCAGAGCACCCGCGAGGAAGGCCCACTCAGAGTGCTCCAGGCATCAGAAGGATCTGTCAGAATCTCTGCCTACAAGGTGAAAGCAGCAGGCCAAATGGTTCCCGAGCCCAAACAGAGCCGGAAACAGCCCATGTCCTCACCAGCCTGTGTGCAAAGACCTCAGGACCCACTCATCAGGTAAAGGAAGAGCTCGGGGCTGCTTTATTTCATTCACAATGCTCCTAACTTACAGTGGGGTTCTGTCTCAATAAACACATGGTAAAGCTGAAAAGTCGTAATTGAACCATCACAAATTGAAGACCATGTATTTGTTATATGCAAAGACACATATGAACATATATATGCACACACATATATACGCACTTACCTATAAAATGGGACTTGGGATTTAGCTCAGTTGGTAGAGTGCTGTGCTGCAGTCTCTGAGGTCCCGAGTTCAATTCCCAGCACTGCAAAAATGGGAGAAGGGCCTGGCAATCCACTCCCAAGGCAATCCCAAAATAGCCATTGATAACCCTATGAGGGTTGCTATGAGTCGGATACTGACTCGCAACACCCAACAACAACAACAACAACAACAACCACAACAACCTATAAAATAAATGCATTGCCTTAGTAGTCAGGCTAACACATCCCTGACTAAAGCCTGTCCCAGACCTGAGCTTAAACACGAGACTCAACAGAATACAGATCATTTTAAATAACTCATCTGCACCAGAGCGGAGTCCGAAGCTCTTCTTAAAATTCAGTACAATATAGCACTCAACAACAAAACTATCAACATCCAGGATGCAGTTAAAAACCAGCACACATACAATAAGTAGAGAAACAGGAATCACAACTGGAACAAAAATAATTCAACAGAATCAAACCGAGAAGACAGAGGAGAGAGAGAAGACACAGAAAAAAGACTGAAATGGAACTTATGGAACTTACAGAGATGTAAAACGCACTATCTAAAGTCAAAGACACAACCGATGTGATTAACAGGTTAGATATAGCAGGAAAAAAAAAAAAGAGTGCCAAAGAAGATATAACATTTTTGAAACCAGCCAGGCCAAGTGGAAAATAAGACAGAAGGAAATGAGCAGAGTGGCTGTGAGATGGGGGACAATGTCAGGCAGTGTAGCAGAAAGGCATAAGGCATCGCAGAAAAAGGAACAGAAGGCAGAAAAGGATCTGAAGATATGCTCGCTGATAGCTCACTGATGAAAAATCTATACTCACAGACGTAGGAAGTCCAGTGAAACCCAAGCAGAGGAAACAGAAAGACAATCATACCAAGGTTGAAAACAAATGACAATGAGAAAACCCTAAAAGTAGCTAGGGGGAGGGACGGAAAATTTTATATTAAGGAACAAGTTTTAAGAGTGACAGCAAACTAATCACCAGAAATTATGCACATCAGGACACAATGGAACATCTTCACAGCGTTAAAAGAAAAAGATGGTTGACCAAGTGTTCTACAAACAGCAATGTCTTCAGGAATGCAGGTGAGATAAAAGTCTTTGCAAAAATCAAAAACGAAAGCTAGACAATTAATATACTAGAAGACCTGCACTGAGGAAATTTTGGTGCAAGTTTCTCAAGTGAGAAAAACTGATACTAGATGGAAAGTAAGATCTACACAGAAGAATGAAGAGCTTAAGAAATGGAAAACATACAAATAATTACCAAGTTTTGTTCTAGTTCTAATTTCCTTAAAAGATAACTACCTACGGCAAAAATAACAATGTATTTTGGAGTTCATGGCATATATAGCAACAAAGTAAATAAAACAAAAATGGAGTGCAAATAACTGAGGTAGATCATTGTAAGGTTCTTAGCTATATGCCAATCGTATTATGTTAAATGAGTGCAGACTGATAAACTAGGGATGAACATTACACATCCCGGAGCAACCACTAACAAAAAGAAGACAGCTGATAAGCCAATGGAGTAGATAAAATATTAAATTAGAATCATAATAATATATTCAAATGATCAAAAAGAAGGCAGAGGAAAGGGAGATGGGCACTGAGTTAGCCCTCTTTCTTTTACAGTAACGAACATCTGAGACCATCAACTTACAAAGAGGAAGTGGCCGGGGTCTCACAATACCCTTCAAGGTTGGCCCCAATGACCAGAGGTCCTGAGACTGGGCTCCACCTCTTAAAAGTTCCACCACCTCCCAACACTACCTTGGGATCAGCCTTCAACATGTGGGCCTTCTGGGGACCTTCTAGGTCCAAACTTCTGCAGGCACCTACAAAACCTAACACCACATTTTATGGTGGAAGATGGTGGAGGGGAAAGCAATAGCAAGACCCGCCAACAAGTGCAGCAGGACCTGAGCCCGTGGCACCAAAGCTTAGACCCCTCCTATCCTCCCACATGCACAGCCCAGGGGAAGAAACTAACCCTGTGGGCCCTACCACGTCTCTATTGCTGCTCATGCCCTGTGGCCAAACAGGAAGGTCCATGAGGAGCAAGCCCATGAAGATCGTCAGGAGAGCCGTGTGCGTGGCAGGACCTGAGGTGGACAAGCCGGTTCTTTTTGGAACCCAAACTTTACCTGTATGGGCAGCTAACACGTGAGGGGTCTTCAGACCTGCATGCCCACAGATGTCTCCTCAATGAACACCACAGCACAGGCTGCCACTTCCATGGGGAGGATGCCCATGGGACGCCAAAATGGACAGGCCAAGTGCACTGCCACAGTGCCCCAACACCACGACCTTCCCAAGGAGAAACAGAAGGGGCATGGGGACAAACGCGATAGTAGTGCCAGACTGTGGAACAGGCTGACATCCAGAAGACCCATGGTAACTCAATGAAGCAATGTTTCCCGCAGGACCAACGGACGGACTTATAGATCATTTAAGGTGCAGGATGCACCAATGGGGTTTCACGTGATGCAGTCAAATGCATTCTCACCAGGGCTCAGACTCCATATTGCAAGGACCTCTCAAGAAACTGCCCATCAGTTCCTATGGAGTGTCAGAATAGCCACGCGTATCTGCAGAAGATTAAAACGCTGCCTTTTCCAACTACTTAGCTGAGCGAGGTCAGATTCTCAGCACATTACAACAGAGTGAGTGCAGTATCTATGAGAATCTAGCTGTCTTCTATTAATCCATTCATTGAAAAGATGAAACACAAACGAGCAACACTTAACACTTTTTATGGAAAACACAGCTACTTTCCATTTAAAAACTGTTACGGGTGCTGGGGATGCAGCTCAGTCGTGAGTTCAGTCCCCACTATTGCAAAAAAGTAAAATAAATTAAAAAGTTTCACATGCAAAAATCTAGTAAGTTTATGGTTGTTTATGTGAATAATATTTTAAAATCTATTGATATTAATTTCTAACATAGTAAATAACAATACAGTCAGCTCTCCATATCTTTGCACCAAAGAATTCAACCCACTGTGGACTGAAAATTTGTGGGGGGCAGGGAACTGTGTTTATACCAAACATTTTCAGAATTTTTCCTTGTCATTATTCCCTGAACAATTTTTTGCTGCTGCTGCTGCTGCTGCTGTTGTTGTTGTTGTTAGGTGCCATCAAGTCAGTGTTTGACTTATAGCAACCCTAAGTATAACAGGCGAAATAATAATATTAGTGCTTCTCTGCTATTCATACAGTTTTCAATGGCTGATTGATGTTTTGTGAGTGGGTTGCCGGGTCCTTCTCCCAAGCCTACAGCACCTGGTGTTCCTAGGCGGTCTCCTATCCAAGTACTAACAAGGCCCGACCCTGCTTAGCTTCTGAGATCTGATGGGATCAGACACCACAGTAGTACAGCTGCAGGTGAACAATTATTTAGCTAGCACTTATATCGCACTGGGCATTACAAGAAATCAAGAAATCTAGAAATCTAGAGATGACAAATCTGCCGTCATACCACCCTGGCATCCAATTCCGTTTGATCTCAGAAGCTAAGCAGGGTTGGGTCTGGTCAGCCACTGAAAACCTATGAATAGCAGAAAAGCACTGACAATAGTGCTGGGCATGGCACAGTGTTGAGGAGTGTTTTGTTCTGTTGTACGTGGGGTCAGTATGAGTGGGACCAGATTCAAAGGCACCCAACACCACCAACGGAGATGACAAAGAACATGGGGGGATGTGCCTAAGTTGCTATGCATCCTTGAGTTTTTGGTATCCAAGAGGGTGACAGAATCACTTATCCTAAGGAAACTGAGGGACTGATGTATATAACTCACATAAGCACTCTGTGATCTCTGAGAAGTTTTAGTTTACAGCCATACCATCCTAGCATCCAATCTCATGTGATCTCAAAAGCTAGGCAGGGTTGGGCCTGGTTAGTCCTTGGATGGGAGATCACCTGGGAACACCAGGTGTTATAGGCTTAGGAGAAGGACCTGGCAACCCACTCCCAAAATAATCCACCATTGAAAATCCAATGAATAGCAGAGAAGCACTGACACAGAGCCAGGCACGGCACAGTATCAGGTAATGTTTCGTTCTTTTGTACATAGGGTTGCTGTGAGTCGGACCCGACACCTACAAACAACTTTTAACAATGCAAACAAGCTCTGAGAACAAATCGTATGAAGACCCCCTGCTTGGGGGTGAGGGTCCAACCTGTATCTCTGGCACTTCGCAACCTGCAGGCCCTTTAAGTACCTAATGCCCCAATCACACAGGAGATCAGAGGGGTCTCTACATTCTCCACCTGAGAGGGACACGAGGGCCCTGGTCGGCTTCCACAGGAAGAGGCCTGGTGTCCCATTTTTTACAGTGCTTTCCACTACCTCCACCACCACCACCTGCATAAACTTCCCCACAAAGATTTGATTAAATCTCTCTGGGAGACTTCATCATAAAGCCCTACTAGAGAACTTATTGCTATGTCAGCCTAAAGTTGGAGGCTAAAAAAAATACTATTGCATAGCGCGTCAGTATAGGAATACAATTCCATATGAAAACATTTAAAATACATTAGATTTTTTTGGTCAAGATGAAAGACAAAAAAAATCAAGTAATCTATTCTAATTGGGTTCCCATGGTAACTGTACAATTGGGTTTTTCAATATAACATCCCAGAGGCCCAATGCACACTTGTAAAATATACTTCCAACAGCCCGAATTGTTTTTACATTAGAGTACTCCCAGGAAGATCAATTACTATACATCCCCACCCTAACTATTAGTGGCAGGAGACATTAACACCGCTCGCCACCTTACCATAAGTCACGTACGAAGCGCCACATATCACAGTAATTATACAAAACTAATCATACGCTTCACATTCAAACGCATTCTGAGTAATAACCCGATAGGGCTGTTGTCACAGAATCGTGTTTACGAAACTTGAAGAAATTGGGCCCAACGACACACCAAGCCATTATGTCTCCCTTATCGATTCCGAGGATAAGTAGAATCAATCATTAATAATTACATTATAAGATGACCCTCGAGGTTAATCATATTCTTAGGGATGCTTGCTATGGAATTAAACCACCAACGTAGCTGCGAATAAATAAGATAACTGAGAAGAATTCAAATCCACCCCTGGAATATTCACAGCGGCACACAACAACACCACATTCACCAACCCAGAGCTGTGGCTTTGCAGCCCTGACCACAGCAGTCACCCATCAGGCTACATGGAGCCCCCAAAGCAGGGTCCCGGGGGCACAGTGCTGATCCTCCCCATGGGGCACAGAGGGCTGGGGGTACTCAGAAATGCCAAAATCCATCAGGAAAAAGCTTAAAATCTGAGTCCTCTTTGCAACAGTCCTAAAAATCCCCATGGGCTGCCACAGTTTGTTGATCCACAAGCCAGGGGGCCAGCTGGTGAGTTGGGGAGAAGCACATTTAACCACCTCCTGCCCCGGTTAGGTCCCCCATCATTGGCCTGGACGAAATGTGTGCCACAGGCCACGCCGGTGCAGGTATGGGCAGCAGCCTTTCAGCAGGAACATGTCTTGCTAGGTCCCCAACTCAGTGGAGAGCCACAAATACTCTCAGAGAGACAACTCAGCCCACAAAGTGGCCAACTGTACATCTCAGAACTGTAGCTGGTGCCCAACAGGATGACCACGTGCTGGCTGCCCCTGGATCCAGGCAGGATTAAAGTCTACACTGGCCACTGTGCACACGGGCTCCCTGGCCCTCCCCAGGCTGGACAAATGCAGCCACCCAGCCCTGCAGCTGACCCCAAATGTAGGGATGCCATGCAGGTTCAGCTCCCAGTGTCCAGCCATATGGGGCCCTCCCTTCTTCGAGGCCACAGCTCAGGCCACAGGGGTGCCTAACCCAGGTGTGAACAGTACCCGGAAGCAGAAGACTGAGGGCAAGGGTAGAAACCCCAGGCAGGGAGATTTGGGGGAACATAGTGACTGCAGCCTAGGGAGGCTAGGGGCAGGGACAGGGTGTGTCTGTGCTTGGGTCGGGGTCAGAGGAGGTCACCAAGACATGAGAGAGGAGAGCATGGGAAGAGGGCAGCCCAGGCCTCCCACCCACTCAACCTGGGCACAGAGCTCAACGTGGAGCCAGGCGCAGTGGCCATGACTGTAATCCCAGCACTGGGGAGACTGAGGCAGGGGATTCACAGGTTTGAGGTCAGACTTGGCTTCATACTAAGGACTCACAGCAAGAAGAAGAAACACTGCCGGGCACGGTGGCACACACCTGGAATCCCAGCGGCTCGGGAGGCATGGGCAGGAGGATCACAAGTTTGAGACCAGAGGCAGTCTGCGTAACTTAGCGAGACCCTGTCTCAAAAAAGTAAAAAAATGGGCTCGGCGTGCAGCTCAGTGGTCCAGCACTTGCAGAGCATGCAGGCGTGAGGCCCTGGGTTCAACCCCCAGCACTGCAAAAA
>VMDO01017782.1:0-23857 GCA_007922755.1 Pedetes capensis
TATTTACTATACATTCACAATCAGGAACTGTCTGAGATACTAATTCCCAGTAAGGAGGCCTTGACAGAATTATACATAGGGAACTGTAGTTCCCTATCACAGGAAATCCTTGCAGAATATACTGCCTGGGCTGAGTTACAAAAGAGAATTAGAGTCACCTGGGTATAATCAGATTCAGCTGGGTACCTATATAAACTTGTATAAGTGCTTTTTTCATTTTATGATATGTTCATGTAGGCAGAGGTATAAGACATCTGATATTAAGGAAGAAAAGCTAATTCTTTTATAATCTTCCATGCATTTAACCATTAAAAACTCATGTGTGACTAATGATCCAGTAAATGCAGAGAGTAATGTGAATTACTTTTTAGCTACTGCTAGATTCATTAGCATTTATTCC
The DNA here is from genome assembly GCA_007922755.1 of Pedetes capensis. NCBI lineage: Eukaryota > Metazoa > Chordata > Mammalia > Rodentia > Pedetidae > Pedetes > Pedetes capensis. The sequence goes on from VMDO01017782.1 coordinate 401, forward strand.
TTTAATATGAGTTAGAAAATACAGTATACTTAATTAGAAAAATGACCTTTTGAGTTCAAATTCTTAATAAACAGCTAATTGCTTGAGTTGAATTTCAGAACTTATAATATTCAATAATACTCTAGAATTATAAACAGACTAAACTTATGCATAGCTAAAAGAGAAGTTATGATTAGAATAAAAATCAAATGCATTTTTAGGCAAAGGGTGGTACAAATATCAATATAACAATGTAATGGAATCATTGACTGTTTTAACTACAAAGGTTAATAGCATGCACAGTAATATACATATGACTTTTTACAATAAAACCTAAAACTATAACTCTCAGAGGCCTGGGATTTAGCTCAATTGGCAGAGGGGTGCTCTGCAGTCTCTAAGGTTCCTGGTTCAATTCCCAGCACTGCAAAATGGGAGAAGGATGTGACAATCCACTCCCCAGGCAATCCGGAAACAATCAGCCATTGAAACCCCTGAGAGTGTCACTATGAGTTGTACATGACTCAGTGGCACCTAACAACAACATAACTCTCAGATAAGCAGTATCTGAAGGGAGGTTAAAGAGGAAATACTTTGGTTTATATAAAACTTATGAGGTAAATAAATATAAATACAACAGGAAATCTACACATAGCAGTGACTTGCAACTGTCCATTCATTTGATCCACATTTGTTGTTTGCTTACAATGTACTTGTTTCCTTAATTTCTTCCTACCTTACTGAAGTTATATTGATGACAGAGAAAAGAAGGTTAAAAAAGTGAGTGACACAGAACGTATAGACTCATGAAATATCAACTGAAAGTAACCATTGAATCTACTGATGCTTGTATTTGTATATGTAGAAAGTCTGTCTCTCCCACTATACAGATTTTTTGCAGTATTTACCTGTTTCCCAGAACTAAAGACAGTGCCTGACACCTAGTAAGTACTCAGAAAATACTTAGTAAAGTAATTGTATTTAATCCAAACCTTGCTTTAAGAAACATAAACTGAGTCCCAAAGAGAAGTTGTTTGTCCAAAGTCATAAAACTAAATAATATTAGAATAAAATGAGAAATTAGGGTTTCCTAAAATATATCCTTTTCTTTAGAAAAGATAATTTTTTGGTCCATCAAACAAGTAAAAGCATACCTCCTCAGTTCAAAATGAATTCCCACCACTCCACCAAACTAAAGACCAAACGGTGTCCTCTTCATTGAACGATATTTAAGAATGATTTCAGGGTCCTATGCGTATATTTCCAAGGATTCTTTGATAGGCGCTGTTTTCTCCCATCCAACTTCCTTCCACCACCTAATATCTCTGCTGTTGTTTTCAAAGGCTTCTCTCAGGACCACCTCCTGGTGAAATAAACCTTAACTTCGGTACTCAGTGTTATCAACACCTATGCATTTATTTTTTTTTCAAAAATATTTTATGAGTAATTTAATTTCAAAATCTTAGTCATTTATTCACTTACTCTTTGAAAGCAAAGCAATTAGTCTTTTCTCATTAGCTTCGGAGCTTCTGCTGTGACCTTACTAAACCTCAAATCATCTCTACAGTCATTTCATTTTAAACGTTGGTTAATCCAAAATCAATAAATAACATGCAGGAGAAAACAAAAGGTCCTTAACACAAGCAAAGTCCCTTGTGCGTCTAACATGCATTCTTACTCAAAGTCACTTTGCAAGAGCCCCAGCCTTAGTCGAGCAGTGGGCGGTTCCCGAGGGGCTTTGGTGGGCGTGGCCCAGCTGCCTCGCTCCACCCCCGGCGCGCGCGCTCTTGTCGCCGGCCCTGCCTCTCCCGTCCAGACGGTGCACTGGGGCGGGGCGAGGGGGCGGGGCTTCAGCGCCTCCTCCATCCTGAGGTCAAGACCGGAGAGATGTTTCCAGCTAAAGAGGAGGCCAACAGGACGGTATTTGTGGGGAATCTAGAGGCCCGAGTACGGGAAGAGATTCTTTACGAACTGTTCCTTCAGGTACCGTCCGCGGGGAGGGGGCGACAGACGGGCGGAAGCGCCGCCGGAGGGGCGGGGCGCACCCGGACCACCCGGAGCCCAGCTCCCTCCCCGCCCCCGTGTCTCCCTGGGTTTCCTTTAGTCGGGCTGAGTCGCACCTGTCCCTCAGGAGTGGGTGGGGAATGAAGAGGCTCAGTGTGTGCCGAGTCACCACTGCAGAGTCCTGGGGGTGGGCGCTGAGGGGGCCCCATACCCCACCACACCCCAGCCCAGAGGAGGGGGCTTCCCGAGGGCCTCCAGGGCCTGGCGTGTGCCCCAGGAGAACAGAAAGCAGCCCTGTCACTGTCACCTTCAGGTAAGGAGCACCCTCGTGCCTTACACCCCGCAGATGATAGCTATAGCTTTTTCAATATTTCCATATACATTACTCATTCTCCAAAGGCATTTTTTGTGGAGAATATTTTTAATGCTAGCCTGGTAAATAGAATTTGAAATGAAATGCAGACAACTTACCATGACTGTAACCCATTGATTCCCTATCCAAGGCAGTTTGTTCCATACCAAGAGAACCTTAGGAAACTTTTTGAGACCCCGCATCTCCAGGATTAAGTCACTTGTAAACACGTTCCCCTGTTGTATACACACCTAGGTCTCATTTGCCAAAGCAGCGTCTTCATTCAGCCACTTACCAAATCGTTTAGTGACCCAGAATTATGGAGCAAACAGGGAGAAAGGTGCGGGGCGTATGAATTTAAGCAACACCCCTGGACCTTCTAAAAAGGGAATTTTAAAATTTAGTTCCATGATTTACGATATTCTACAAAAGACAGGGGTACATAGTATAGAAACATAATTGAAAATGTGAATTCTTTGTTCAACAATGTGACCTTGGGCCACTACATGACTATCTCAGTGCTTCAGTGTCCTCAATGCCAGAGGTATAGTGTCTACAGTTCGATGTGATTATGAGGAATAAATGAGCTAACCTAAGTACAACAGAGCTACAGATGGAACTTAACTATTGGCTTCTGCTACTACTACTACTACTATCACTATGACTGTGGTAATAATGCTAACATCAAGGGAAATTAAGAAAGATTTCCTCCTATCAGAATAAAATAAAGGTCCAAGGGGGACAGTAGCTGAACTGAATTCCCAGAGTTAAGTGGGAACACCAGATATGAAAGGGATTTTTTAATATTACTTGAAAGGACTTAACCTTTGTCTCTAAAGTAAAGCACCCCACTATTAATTATAGATACACACGGTTTGGAGGAGTCTCTTCATGAATACAGTTTCCGCTCCTAGACGTAAAACTTCTTTATTGTTTGAAAATATTGTTAATTTTAAGATTATTATCTTTATTATTTTAATTTGTCATCTTTTTCCCTTAAAAAAAAACCCCTCTAATTCTTGTCTGCATTTTTTCACCCAATATGATTTGAAAGAAGAGAAAAAGATGAAAGATGAATGAAGAGTAAAATTAGCAGTTATTGTCTTTAGGAGTCTTCTTACCTGTTGAATGACGAATAACAGAGGGTGAAATGAAATGGTGGTTGGATTGCAATATCCTCAAACACACATGTTTGAATTCTAGTCAGTAAGACTGAATCCCTATTACTTGTGTGGAACCATAAGACAATATATATTGTCTTCTCAATTTTTTATAATTACCATTTCCACGTAATTAAAATGTAAATTTTATTGAATAGATCTGACAGTAACCATGTATTTTTATTTTTCCTCAGGAAGAATTTGCCAAAGTGAGGGACCTTTTTGAAAGACTTAAAATCAGCATAACAGAACAACTTGACAGCTGTTGAAAATACATTTCCTTCTGGCTTTAAAAGATTATAAAACAATGTGGGAGGCATTTGTTTTGTTTTGTTTTTAAATTAACATACATCATGAGTTTATTATGTCATTTTCATCCTATTATGTACGTTGCTCTTACTCGATCATGACCTCCCTCTGATTATTTCCCTCCCCACTGCATATATATCTTCTAAACATACTAATCTTACACACACCTATAGTCTTTAAAAAATAAATGTAGATTCTGCATATGAGAGAGAACCTGAGGTATTTTTCTGAGTTTGACTTATTTTGCATAAAATAATGATCTCTAGTTTCATCCATTTTCCTGATAATGATATAATTTCATTCTCCTTTATGACTGAGTAAAATTCCATTGTGTATATATACCACATTTTTTTATCCATTCATGTGTTGGTAGAAATCTGGGGTGATTGTACATCTTGGTTATTGTAAACAGTGCTGCAATGAACATGAAATTGCAGGTGTTTCTGTGGTATGATGACTTAAATTCCTTTCAGTTTTTATCCAGGAGTGGTATAGCCAGTTCAAATGGTAGTTCTATTTTTAGCTTTCTGAGAAACCTTCTTAACTGATTTCCATAATGGCTATACTAATTTACAGTCCCAGCAACAGTGTATAAGGGCTTCTTTTTCCCCACATCCTCACCAACATTTGTTTGTTTTGTTGATGCCAACCAGTCTGACTTATGAGATGGAATCTCAGTGTAGTATTGATTTGCATTTCCCTGATAGCTAAGGATGTTGAACATTTTTTCATGGATTTATTGGCCATTTGTACTTCTACTTTTGAATCCCGTCTGTTCAATTTAATTTCCCACTTATTGATTAGGTTGTTTTTATATTTAATTTTTGAGTTATTTATATACTCTTGATGTTAATACTCTGCCAGATGTTGGCAAAGTTGTCTCCCATTCTGCGGATTCTTTATTGTTTTCTATGCAGAGCTTTTTAATATCGTACAGCCCCATTTGTCAATTCTTGCTACTATTTCTTGGGATTTTGGAATCCTTTTAAGAAGCCATGCCTGTTCCTATATCTTGAAGTGTTTTGCCATGTTTTCTTCTCAAAGTTCCAAAGTTTCTGGTTTTACATTAAGATCTTTGATTCATTTGAAATTTGTTTTTTACAGGGTGGGAGACAGGGATCTAGTTTCATTCTTCTACATGTGGATATCCAGTTTTCCCAACACCATTTATTGAAGAGGCTATCTTTTCTCCTATGCTTGTTTTGGGCTTCTTTGTCAAAAATCAGCTGTGTGAACTTATTTTTAGGTCTTTTATTCCATTGGTCTTCATGTCTGTTTTATGCCAGTGCTAAGCTGTTTTGTTACTATGGCCCCGTGGTATAATATGATGTCATATATTATGATGCCTCCTTTATTGCTCTTTCTACTCAGGATTGCTTTGGCTAATCAGGGTATTTTTGTGCTTTCATATGAATTTGAGGATTTTTTTCTATTTCTGTGATGAATGTAATTGAAATTTTGACAGAGATTGCATTGAATCTGGAGATCACTGCTGGTGGCGTATCCCTTTCCACAGTATTGTGAAAATGAGCAAGAGAAGTCTTTCTATGTTCTACTGTCTTCAATTTCTTTCTTCAATTTTTTGAAGGTTTCATTGTAGATGTCTTTCACCTCCTTGGTTAAATTTATTCCTACATGTTTTAATTCTTTTCTCACGCCGTTGGGAATGGGAGTATTTTCTTGATTTCTTTTTCAGCACATTTGATTTTGGTATGACACGAATACCACTGATTTTTGAAAATTGATTGAGATCCTGCTACATTGCTGAAAGTATCAGATCCAAGAGTTTTCTTATAGAGTTGTTGTTGTTGTTAGGTGCCCTTGAGTCAGGACTGACTCATTGTGACTCTACTTAAAACAGAACGAAATACTCCCCAATTCTGTGCCAGGCACACAATCTTTTTTTATGTTTAAGCCCATTGTTGCAGACGATGTGTTGATCCATCCAGTTGAGGATCTTTTTTTTTTTTTTCATTGAACTGCCACTCTCCCAAACATGATGTCCTTCTCCAGGGATTAGACTGTCCTGACCACATGTCCAAAATAGTAAGATGTAGTCTAGCCATTCCTTGCTTCCAAGGAGCACTCTGGTTGCACTTCTTGTAGTCCATGCTATATTCAGTACTCATCTCTAGCATCATATTAAAAAGCATCATTTCTTCTCCTGTCTCTTTTATTCAACATCCAGCCTTCACAACTATATGATGCAACTGAAAATACCATGGCATGAGTTAGACACTCCATCTTCGATGTGACATCTTTGCTTTTCAACATTTTAAGGAGGTCTTTTGCAACAGCTTTTCCCAGTGCAGTAAGTGCTTTGATTTCTTGACTGCTGCTTCTGTGTGTGTTGATTGTAGAACCATGTAAAGCAAAACCTTGGACAACCTCAATATTTTCTCCACTTATCATGAAGCTGAGTACTGACCCAATTGTAAGGATTTTTGGTTTGCTGAGGTTGAGGAGCAATCCATACTGAAGGCTGTGTTCTTCGATCTTGATCAGTAAATGTTTCAGATCATCTTCATTTTTGGCAGGCAGAGTTGTGTCATCTGTATAACAAAGATTGTTAATGAGTCTTCCTCCAATCAAGTGCTGCATTCTTTTTCATAAAGTATAGCTTCTCAGATTATTTGTTCATCATAGAGATTGAAGATGTATGATAAAAGGATACATCCCTGACACACACCTTTCTTGACTTTAAATCAGTCAGTGTTTCCTTGTTCTGTTTGAATGACTACCTCTGGTCCATGTACAGATTCCTCATGAGTACAGTCGAATCCAGATAATAAATGAGCTTCAGAGAATGAGGCAGGAAAGTTGTGAATTTGAGGAGAGCCTGGGCAACAATAGAGACTTTAGGGTCTTTTAAGTATAGGATATCATCTGGAAATAGGAATAATTTGATTTCTTTCTTCCATATTTGTATCTGTTATTTCTTTCTCTCCCCTTATTTCCTTGGCTGAAACTTCAATGACTATACTGAGTAAGAGTGGAGAGAGTGCTCACCCTAGTCATATTCCTGATTTTAGAGGAAATACTTTCAGGTTTTTCCCATGTAGTAAAATGTTGGCTATAAGTTTGTCATATAAAGTCTTTATTATGTTGAGGTATGTTCCTTTTATTCCTACTTTCTTCAGGGCTTTTATCATGAAGGGATATTAAACCATTGCAAAGGCCTTTTCTGCATGTCTTGAAAGAATCATGTGATTTCTGTCTCTGAGCCTATTTACATTTAGTGATTGGCATATGTTCCACCAACCCTGCATCTGTAAAATTAAGCCCACTTGATCATGGAGCATGATCTTTATTAATGTGTTGTTGTATTCTGTTTATAAGTATCGCACTGAGGATTGTTTCTGTGTGTTCATCAGAGAAATTGGTCTATAGTTTTGTTGTTCTTATGTACAAGTCTAGTTTTGCTATCAGGGTAATACTGGCTTCAAAAACTAAGTTTGGAAATAGTCCTTCCAATTCTATTTTAAGGAAGAGTTGGAGGAGCGTAAGTTTTAATTCTTGTGTAAAGCCTTGGTAGATTTAGCTGTGAATCCATAAAGTCCTGGGATTTCCTTTGTTGGGAGACTCTTCATTTCTCATTATAGGTCTGTTTAAATTATTTATATCTTCTTGATTTAGTTTTGGTAGATCATATATGTTAAGGAATTTATTTATTCTTCTTTGTTTTCTATTTTGAGAGAATACAAATTCTCATAGTATTCCCTGATGATCCTCTGTATTTTATTATTATCCCTTCTTCATCTCTAATTTTATTAATTTGGATATTCTCTTTCTTTTGGTTAGTTTGTCAATCGATCTTATCTATCTTCTCAAAGAACCACCTCTTAATTCCATTGATTTTTGTATTGTATTAGTTTCCATTTCATTATTTTCTATCCTGGTCCTTATTATTTATTTTCATCTACTAGTATTCGGCTTCACTTGTTCTTGTTTTTCTAATGATTTAAGGTGCACCATAGCCTACAGCCATACCACTGTAGGGTCTGATCCCATCAGATCTTGGAAGGAAGCTGGGTTGGCCTGGTGAATACTTGGATGAGAGACTGCCTGGGAATACTAGGTGCTGTAGGCTTGAGAGAAGGACCTGGTAGCCCACTCCAAAACAATCAGCCATTGAAAATCTTAAGAATAGCAGAGAAGCACTGACAATAATGCAGGGCATGGCAGAGTGTCTGGTAGTGTTTCATCTTTTGTACATAAGGTTGCTATGAGTGGGACCCAACTCAATGGCACCTAACAACAAGATGCATCATTAAGTTATTTGAGGTTTTTTCTCATTTTTGATGTAAATATTCATAGCTATAAACTTCCCTTGTAGAAGCATTTTTTGCTATATCCCAAAGGTTCTGGTAGGTTGTATTTTCATTGCACTTTATTCTAGTATTTTTGAAAAATTCTTCCCTGATTTCTTCTATTTCCTACTGATCAAAATGATGTGATTATTACCATAATCAACTTTTGTTATATTTTATCTTTAAAATTGCTTTTTCCTGTCTAAATTTAGTAAAGTACAAATTATTTAAGGACAGTTTGTCTCTTTATGCTTCCACCTATTTAATATCCATAGTAGAAAAGTAAAAATTGTAGAAAGTAGAAAATTCCTTTTGTTTTTATTATATCTACCATTTAGTAGTTTCTTTCAAATTGATGAATATCCTTCAACATAAGAAATTCAGGTCTATATTGTGCTTTTAACCAAGAAATACTAGAGTAGAGATTTAGGGGCAACAGACAATGAATTCAGTTTCAGATATGTTAAGCCAAGTACAGTCACACAGCAGTCTCTAGGAAGTTGCTTCATGAAAGAGGCATGAGTAGGGAAAAATGGATTTGTTAAAGTCCCCTTTAAAGCTGAAGGGAGGATAAGCTAGTCCCTTGGGCACAGAGAATGCAAAAAGCAAGACTGAATCTCTAGGTGCAGGATCATTTTAAGGATGATAATTAGCATTTTTCTATAGATTAAACAAATTTTATATATTTACACAACTCTACAGAGAAAAATGATCATTAACATGTGCATGCTTCACCACTAAATCAGTTCTTTGTCTATTCCCTTTTTAGTCACGCTCATGGTTGTTGTTTGATGCCATCAAGTGGGGTTTGACTCATAAGAGGCCCAATGTACAACATAACAAAACCTTACACGACACTGTGCCATGTATGGCACTATTGTGAATGCTTCTGTGCTATTCATAGGGTTTTCAATGGCTGATTGTTTAGGGAGTGGGGGGTCCTTGTCCCAAACCAACAAGGCCTAGTATTTCCAGGTGGTCTCCCATCCAAGTACTAATGAGGCCCAACCCTGCTTAGCTTCTGAGATCTGATGAGAACAGAAGCCAGATGGTATGGCTATAAACATAGAGGAGGTATAATTTTTTCCAGTTGTAATTAACATTTCTGTATAATATTTGACTTCTTTTTATGCTCACCATCACGTATTATGTTTTTTTCTATCTATATAATCTGAATATTTATAATTTTTGCTATTTTATTACATTTTAATAGTGTACCATGGAATACTATCTTCAGCTGTACTCATAATAATGTGCTTACTTAAAGACCTTAAACATAGTAAATTCCTTTTCCTTTGGGAATATTTACCAGGAGACATTACTGGATCAAAGTTCATGATGCATTTAGATTCTCTTGTGAAGATATTTATAGCTTCTTGACAGGAAGAAAATAGGCTATGATGTAATGCTGCCCTCTTTTTTGAGGATAACTTAATGAACATTGACTTTGTCATTGCAATTTATTTTTGAGCTAAATACTACTAATATGTGTGGATACAAAGTAACATTTTAATCTTAGATTGAAATGCTCTCTAAATTGGTTTGTGAAGCCTAAAAAAAAGATAGTCTTTTTTCTTTTAATATTTGGAAGTATTACCTATAATTTTCTTTTCCATGAATGTTTCCTTGATAAGCTAGAAAATACAGAGAAAGTCAAGGAATGGAAATGATTATTAGGAAGGTGCCATTAGTAGCAGACCTATATAAAAATATTACTAATGAATTTTATTTTTACTCAACGATGAATTTACTTGATTTATCTGAGTATAAAAATAATCTTTGGATTTATGAGAAAATAATTTTTAAGTTTCTTATAGGCTGGGCCACTAACTAAAGTGACTATATGCAAAGACAGAGAAGGAAAATCAAAGTCCTTTGGATTTGTCTGCTTTAAGCATCCAGAATCGGTGTCGTATGCCATAGCTTTACTGAATGGAATCCGTTTGTATGGAAGACCAATTAACGTCCAGTATCGATTTGGTAGGTCCTTTTACTGTTGAATCTTCAAAGTGTGTTTTGTGTTGCTGCTACACTCTCAGATTTGTAAGCATTTCTTTTTCCATATAGTATAAAACAATTAAAAATGGCTCTGTGATTACTGCTAAATTTTCTCAGAACACACATGTAATATAGAATGTACACTTTGTTAGTATTGCCAATTACATTGACAAACCTATAGCATCTCTTCTATATTAAAATTCAAAATGTTGTATTTTAGAATCAACTAGCAAATAGCTATCATGGCTACTGTTCATTCATAAATTGATTGAGTCTGTATGGAATAAAAATGCATAACTACAGCTTTTATATAAGGAGGGTGTTTGCTGATCTTATTGTTTATGTATTGTATCAAATACCTACTATTTGGAAGATAAGTGTTTTAAATTAGTCTTTGTGGGGAAACATCCTATACATGTTGCCAGGGGCTGTTTTTAAGCCCTGGTAAGGGCAAAGTATTCAAAGGGAGGTATAGAGTGATCCTTACTAGCAGTGAAGGAAAGCTTCATGACATGAATGACCTCAAATGCTTTCTACATACATGTCAGGAGCCCTTCAGCTATAAAGAGATGCCAAGAGAATGCTATACTATTACTCTATCTCTTTCCTTTTTCAGGAGACCTATAGAAGCCCTCAGGGTAATTCTTAAAATACTTATGTTGCCTCCCATAAAAGGTTCAGGCTTACTGAAGTAGCACTTCCTTGGATCTTTATTCCTCTTGCTGTCCCAAAACCAAATAACAAAATCAATGCCTTCTTGCAAAGGAAAAATTCTTCTCTTTGCCTTTCACCTCATTTATTTATTTATTTATTTATTTATTTATTTATTTATTTATTTATAAATGTATGTCTCTATCATGCTATTTGGTACTGTACATTTATACAGGTTGGTAGAATAAGCTAATGCATATAAGTTCTGACACATTCCATATAAATTTAAATTGGCCTTTGTCCATGCAATTTAGAGAACTCACGCCTTATACACTGGTGACAAATTAACACTGATTATTTGCCATTTTGAGTTTAAAATTATGTACAACAAAATATCATGTATCTTACATAGTCCCTTATTGTGATCCTTATGTACCACCATTGCTTTTGGACAAAAGCTTGATTATAATTCACTGATTTATAATAATGTAAGTTACTAAGTGTAGCAGTACATGCTTGTAATCCCAGCAACTTGGGAGGCTGAGGCAGGAGGAATGTGAGTTTAAGGCCAGAGGCAGCTTAATGAGACCCCCATCTCAAAATAAAATATTAAAATGGGGGGGAGGTGCAGTTCAGTGGTAGAGCATTTGCCTAGCATGTATGAGGTCCTGGGTTCAACCTCGTAGTATGGCAAAAAAGAAGTAAAAAACATACAATAATGTAAGTAATCTATTGATATGACTTGAGAAGTACAATAGATGTGTATATTTCTTATATTAGTAGGGAATTGTACATCAATATTATGTCCTAAAAGATTTTAGGGTTTGTATTTGTTTGTTTTTGTTTCCTTTCTTTTTCTTTCTTTTGTTTGAAATAAGATCATGTGGCCTTTGAGCTCACAATCCTCCTGCCTCAGTCTCCCAAGTACTAGGATTACAAGTATGTGCTATCACTATTACATTTGGCTTAAAATTTTGTATTATTTTATGGTTTAATGTTAGAACTCCAAGTAATTGCACTATGAATGAATCTGTTGTTCTATTTCTTTAAAAGGGAGTTCTCGGTCTTCAGAATCAGCTAACCAAAGTTTTGAGAGCTATTTTAAGATAAATTCACATAGCTACAGGTAATTTTAAATGTATTTTAAATAAAGGTAAAACGAATAAATATGTTCTTTTATATTAAAGAAGATAGTGAATAAATACGTGCTAGGAAGAATTTTTATATATTCTGGGCTATTGCAAAACCTTACTATTTGGGCATAACATAAAATTGAGTTCATTCTTCTGAATCCATAAATATTGACAATTTTAATATTTTCAGTACTAAGTGGTAGAAATATACATTTGTAGTGTTCTTTATAGTTTCCTGGATGTTTTTATAGCTATTAAGTCACTTAAGCATACAAGATCTTGCTGCGATAGCACATAAGATACAGTTGTCTATATCTCATATTTAATGTAGACAAAAATGTTGGCCAAGGTCACAAAGAGTATGAACTGGTAGCCTTAAAACTAAACTTTCTGACACTAACCCATTCAATTATTTCTTTATCTATTTGTTTAGAACTTCTTTGTGCCAATTTTTTAAATATTCTAGAATTTTGTATCTCTTAATTTCTTGATGCAATTAATAACCTCCAAGTACATTATTTGGCAAGTCATACCAAAAGTCATGGAACAGAAATCCTCCCAAGCCAAATTTAGATGAGGAAATCACACTGTGTATTAAATCACTGAAAAAGACACAGTGAAAAGCAAGAGCAAAGATCTTGGATAGGTTAGCACACTTAGGGTATGGCACAAATGGGCAGAAGGACCAAGTAACCGATTTCTGTTTACACTAATATTTACAGGCCCTGATTTCCTCTGTTGTATCAGCCTTTTGTACTATAGAGTGCGATGAGGTCTAGACTTGAGGTTTGAACAAGACGAGATATTCCCAGAGCTAATGTTAGCCACATGGTCTACCACAGCATTGCTAGAGCTATGAGAGGGCAAATACACCTGGCCACAGAAGGTGTTTGCTGGTTCATCTGCTAGACGCCTGCTGGTTTCATCTGAGTTTCTTAGGCAGAATGAGTACAAGAGGGCATAATTTTTATCACAGAGGTGGCAGGATCAGGAGTCAACGTCTGCCTCTCCCTTTGGCATGTCTTACAGGATCCTAACTTACCTGCTATTTATATTAAATATATATTGTGAATTCTCCCTTGGTCTAAGAACTTTCTTTTTAATTTCATCCCTAACATGTTTCATCACTATCTCATACACTACTAGCATACTTACAGTCTACACTAAGTATTTTATGAGTTTCATCCATCCTGTTCTCTTGTCTTCTGTAGAAGAACTGAATATTCTTAAGTAAACTACTAATAGCTGAACCTCATATTCCTATTGGGCTGGGATTTAACTCAGTTGGTAGAGCGCTGCGCTGCAGTCTCTGAGGTCCCAAACGAGTTCAATTCCCTGCACCGCAAAAATGGGAGAAGGGCCTGGCAATCCACTCCCAAGGCAATCCCAAAGCAGTCAGCCATTGAAAACCCTGTGAGGGTCGCTATAAGTTGGATACCGACTCAACGGCATTTAACAACAACAAGAACAACATATTCCTGTTAATTATATAGGCCTTCTGAAACATGGGAGAGTGCCTCTTGGGATGGCCAACTAACCAGGCTTATCTTTAGAAGTATTGCACCCCTTATAAAGCCTAGTGTGCTCCTCATCTTCATTTTCCCTGGCATTTATATATTAGTGAAATCAGGAGAAGGTAAGAAAGTAGGTGATAAAATTAGATTGCCAGTATTTGAATCCTACCTCTGCCACTTCATTAAGGACATAATCCCAGATAAGTTATTTCACTACTCTATATCCCACTTCTACAATGAGAATAACTCCTGAAAATGTTATAAGAATTGAGTTTTATAATAAATTCAAAGTATTTAAAATACTGGACAGGTAGTATTTATCAAGTGTTAGCGCAAAAAAAAAAGAGGGGAATTTGCCACTTTAATAGGAGAAACACTATGGATTTATAGGTTGAGCCATATATATGATGTAAGAACTTCCCCTGTACATTTAGTACCAAATAGGAAAGGACCCCTCACTTTCCTCAGGTCTTGAGAAGGAATAGATATTAGTAGAAATGGAGCATAGGAAAAAAGACGAGATTGCCCCCAAGAAGATTGCAGTGAAACTCATATATCTTCTACTTATGTTTGAGATATTGTTCCTAAATCATCAATTCCCAAGGGTAGAAGATGAGTTGTGTGTGTATTACAGGACACTACTTTTCATTGTTGTTGTTGTTAGGTGCCGTCCAGTCAGTATCCGACTCATAGAGACTCTCATAGGGTTTTCAAGGGCTGACTGTTTCAGGATTGCCTTGGGAGTGGATTTCCAGGTCCTTCTCCCATTTTTGCCATGCTGGGAATTGAACTCGGGACCTCAGATACTGCAGCGCAGCGCTCTACCAACTGAGCTAAACCCCAGCCCACTTTTCATTGGTACTACTTTATTCTAGAATTTTTTACATTTTACAGGAAGTATGAGAACAGGTCAGCAGCATGTCCTAGAAGTCATGTGCAGAGAAAAATTCTACCCATTTAATCTCTTAGTCTTTCTCAAATTTCCTTGTAAATGAGTTTCTGTGCATCTTTTGCTTCTCATACCTTCTGCCGTAGCAAAGGAAAAAAAGCAGGGTGATCGAACAATGGAAATTTATTGTCTCACAATTTTGGAGGCTAGACGTCGAAGATCAAGATATTGGTAGGATTGGAACCTTCTGTGAGCTATAAGTGAGGATCTCTTTCATGCCTCTCTCCTAGTTTGTAATGGTTTGATGGTAATATTTGTGATCGCTTGGATTGTAGAAGCAGTTTCCAAATCTCTGTATTTATTTTCACATGATAATGTTCTCCTTGTTTACATCTATCTGCAAATTTCCCTTTATAAGAACACCAGTTGTATTGGATCATGGACTCATCCAGTTTCAGCATGACTGCTCCTGACTGATGCAGTCCACAATGACTTTGTTTCCAAGTAAGGTTACCTTCTGAAGTACTAAGGGTTAAGACTTCAATAGGTGAATTTGGGGAAAATATACCAGCACATAACTGTTCCTAATTTACATGTAATTACCCTATGTGGACAACAGTGTATGTCCTGACAGTCAAACATGAGTGAAAGTGGTTTTAGAGAACCACAGCTGTTTTCATAATGGTGCCAATCTCACCACCTCTGCTACCGAGTCATACCTTCCTCACCGTATAGCCACCCTCCACCTTTTACCTTGTTTTTTTTTTTTTTTTTTGCTGTCACTATTCCCACCACACATTTTAGTGGCCCTAAACCCTCTGTCTTCTGTAGCCTTTTGTATTTTTCTCCTTCCTTTTATTGATAAGCCTCTTATCCTTCACTTCCTTTCTTCCCATTCACTTCTCAACCTCATTGTTCCATGAAAGGTGCTCTTCTGAAGGTTATTGGAAAACTTCTGATCAGCCATATGGTGACTTCAAAATCTGTCCAGTTTACTCCTCTGTAACAACTGACGTCTAATTTCTTTCTTATTGAAGTTCACATGTGGCCTGGCTTCTGCGATACCAGTTGCAATATTTATTAATGAGGTCGCTTCCTGTGATTCCCCTCTCCCATCTTTGTCTCTACCTGCCTGTGCTGATTTCAGCCTTCTCTCACAGTACACTTCCTAGCCTAAGGTTTAGCAGTATTAGCATGAATATTACAACATACTATAGAGCAAGTATACAATAGAAAAATAGCTACAGAATGTATCCAGTATTGGCAATATCTCCATCATAGCCCAGTTTTACACTTATAAATGAAACTTTGGGACACCACGGTTTTTAAATTAGGAATTATTATTATCTTAGTTGACTTGTGGGTAGCAGTCAAAGACCATAATTTTAATAATTAAAAGTAAAGATACCTTTAAAAATAAATCAATAAAAATTTCTACTTTTTACTTTTTATATATGTAGAAGATTGATCTGTACTCTTAGCAATTATTAATGTCTTGCTTTTGTTATATTAATATCTATTTTTTTCATTATACTAATATAACATGGTCAAACATGTTCCTATCAGAAAGCCAAATATGCCCCTAAATATTGATATTTCAATACTTTGTAACTAAGTAATGTGTTGCCATGTCACTACATTATCAGTATAATAGCTGATTGTGTGTTTAAGGTAGTTAATTTTAACTGAATCCTACCAGAGAAGCTCTTTCTAATTATGTAAACCTGTCATTATTTTGTAAGAGAAAATGACGTTTGTACCTAGGCATTTTAACATTTATCACTGCTGCTTTTATTTTTCCAAAGGAATGAAGAAATGTTGGGCAGATCTTCCTTTCCCATGCCGTTTTTTCCAATTAATAATGCAGCTTTACCTCAAGAATATTTTTTGTTTCAGAAGATGGTAAGCTTGATATACATTTCATTTAGTATATAATATACAAACTATAAAGAACATGGAAATTATTGTTAACATTTGATACTCAAATCTAAACCTGGCATGAACATAGAAGATGCCCAGCACTGTCCTGCTCTAACAAGGTCATGTTAAATCCTATACATAATTCCTCAGCAAACTGCCACTGCCTCAATAGGAAAAGGGTAACTGATAGCAATGATACAATTGTTGTTGTTAGGTGCCATCTAGTTGGTATCCAACTCATAGCGACCCTACATACAACAGGTGAAACACTATTGTCTGTGGTTCTCTGCTATTCATAGGGTTTTCAATCGCTGATTTTTTTTTTTTTTTTTTTTTTTGCGGGGAGATGGGTGCAGGGAGTGGGTTGCCAGGTCCTTCTCCCAAGCCTACAGTATCTGGCATTCCCAGGTGTTCTCCCATCCAAGTACTAACCAGGCCTGACCCTGCTTAGCTTCTGAAATCTGACAGGATCGGATGCCATAGTGCCACAGCTGCAGGCAATGATACAATTGTCCAAGTGAAGTTTGAGTAACAAGTTATCATTTTCATGACTATTTTAAAAGATGTTCTTAGAATTGAATAATTTCACTTAGTGTGAAGTATTTTTATATAATGTCATTAATTACAAATCATTTTTATAGAAATAGATTTTTTAAATATAAATTTCTCCTTTCACTAAAACTATATGAAAATTCCCAAGTAGTAAACTACATTATTTCCAAAGACTCTCAAAAATTGGTTCCAGAATAGAAATCTTGATTATGGCCATTACTTTTAGAATGATTTTTCCTTCAACTCTTCATTTTATAGATAAGAAAGTGGAAGTCCAGGTATATTAATCAACAAATCCAAGATTATAAACTTGTTAGTGACAGACATGAGACTGACATAGTATTCTGACTCACAGTCTGTTATTTTTGCAAGTATCTAACATATACAGGAGCTTTAGATTTTTCTAGTATCCATTTTTAACTAACATTTAGAAAAAAATTGCTTGTAAAATGATGCTTTGACTTTTGGCGGAAAGTATTTTCTTAATTATAGCTAAGTATTCATCACCAAGTAGTTCTTAGCCTAAAATTTTCAAGTCATCTTCTACAACTTTTTTGTTCAATCTTTCGATAGAGATAAAGGTGCTTTGTGTGACTTGCTTATGGGTCACTATTAGTCTTTATTCTCCTTTGGTTAGAAATTTGAGTTAATGAGCCAGGCATGGTGGCACATGCCTGTAATTCCAGCGGCTCAGAGGTGAAGGCAAGAGGATCACAAGTTTGAGACCAGAGGCAGTCTGCATAACTTAGCAAGGCCTTGTCTCAAAAAAATAAATAAATAAATAAATAAAAATAAATAAATAAATAAATAAATAACAGGCTGGGGGAGCAGCTCAGTGGTCCAGCATTTGCAAAGCATGTAAGTGCAAGGCCTTGGGTTCAACCCCTAGTAATGAAAAAAAAAAAAAAGAGAGAGAGAGAGAGAACAGAAAGAAAGAAATTTGAGTTAACTTATGAACAAGGGCAGGGGTTTAGCTCAGTTGATAGAGTGCTGCTCTACACTCCCTGAGGCCCTGGTTTCAATCCCTAGCACCACATAAAAAATGAGAGAAGGACTTGGCAGACTGCCCCGAAAACAATCTTGAAACAATCAGCCATTGAAAACCCTATGAATAGCAAAGAAGCACTGACATAGTGCAGGGAATGGCACAGTGTCAGGGAATGTTTCGCTCTGTTGTATATATGGTCGCTATGAGTTGGACCCGACTCGGGCACCAAACAACATGTTTAAAAACAGGAAGCATCTCTCTGTAACCATGCTGTACATCATGGAAGTTGTTAGCAACATATGCGCCTAAAACATTTTAGTCTTAATTTTAATTAAACTTTTAAATCAATCCTTGATTTAGTTATTGGGAAATTTGTATTTATATGTGAAACCACTTTGGTATGTTAATATATTTTCTAGCCGTAAATTTTATGTAATCTAAATTTACAGCAGGTATTTTCAATGAAAATTTAGTATCTATATTGAGATGTACTGTGAATATAAAATGCACACAAGATTTCTGAGGACCTCATATGAAAATAAAAGTAAAATATCTCATTAATCATGTTATATTGGTAACATTAAGATAGCAGTGTTTGGAATATATTGAGATAAATAAATCCATTATTTAATTTCATCTGTTTCTTTTCATCTTTATACTGGGGCTACCAGAAGATTTAAAAATTGGATATATGGTTTGTATTATATTTCCATATTGTTGCAAGATATACATTGTCTTGAACCTTTATTTTAATCATTTAAGGAAACTCCCACATCCCTGTTATTTTATTTCTTATATCAAAATACTTTTTGGTTTACTCATGGCTATTTGCACATAAACTGTTAAATTTTGTTTAACTTTTTGTATGTGTTATGGTAGAAGGATGTCTTTTTTCACAGCAGTGGCATGTACATAACCCAGTGCTGCAGCTTCCTTACTATGAGATGACAGCTCCGCTTCCTAATAGTGCATCAGGATCTTCCTCACAAAATCCTGTTCCCGAACTAGAGGCTGGACCCAGCTCATACGAATGGACGCACCAACAGCCAAATGACTCTGACCTTTATCAAATAAAAAAACGAAAGAGGCAAAGACAAACCAGTGATAGTGATAGTAGCACAGGAAACAATAGAAGAAATGAATATAGCCAAAAATTTCGAAAGTGTAAGAAGAAGAAAAGATATTAGTATTATCTTCAAATGAAATTTATCTCCACTGATCTTGCTACTCTTAAAAAGGAAAAAAGTCTGTATTATACCAAATGGCCAATTTCTCAGCTGTCTTGTCTCTTTTGAAATATATAAAAATATATGTCTGATTTACTGCCCAATTTTTGCCTTGAATGACAAAAATCTTCGTAAAAAATAATACAATGTACTACTTTTTGTATTTGTCATAATATTTTGACCCATTGTGAACAAGAAATACACTTGGTATTATTTTATTTTAGTACTGAGGATGAAATTTCACTAAACTCCTGATTAAAGCCACTTATTAAACATTTAAGAATAAGGCACCATGCTGCACTCTGCCTAAATTCTTGGCTAAAACCTTCAACTACAAACAGTCTGGAATTTAGAAGCCCAGCCATGGATTACTGAAAGAAACTAATGCAAATATTTAAGAGTTACATGTGTTCTTTCCAATGA
This sequence comes from Pedetes capensis, assembly GCA_007922755.1. Lineage (NCBI taxonomy): Eukaryota > Metazoa > Chordata > Mammalia > Rodentia > Pedetidae > Pedetes > Pedetes capensis. Next base: position 19,809 of record VMDO01017782.1, read on the forward strand.
ATATATAATAAAGAGACTTTAGTTCCCTTTGTTATATTTTATTTTTATGTGTAAATATGTTGTTTCTGAGCCTATATATATATATTGAATTTATTTCATAGAATGGGGACATATGTCAGTTTTCCCAATATTAAATATATAAGTTAAGAATCATTAAAATTATTTGTTTCAGAGAGCTGTATTTTCCTATATTAATCCCCATTCTCAAAATTTATTTTTAAGTACGTATGTACAACTATATTTCAAATGCTAGAAGTTTGGAATCTGAGAACAAATTTAGACATTTTGTATATTCTCATGTTTATTAATTTATTTATAAATTTCTGTAATTCACCAAGCTGCAACAAGAGAAAAATTACCTACAATTATTTAAAAAGATCTAAGTACCAGCAGAGTGCGGTGAGACACGCCTATAATCCCAGCAGTTCAGGAGGTGGAGGCCGGAGGATCGCAAGTTCGAGACCTGAGGCAGTCTGCATAATTTAGCGAGACCCTGTCTCAAAAAGTTAAAAAAAAAAAATGGGCTGGGGATGCAGCTCAGTGATAGAGCACTTGCAAAGCATGTGGGCGAGAGGCCCTGGGTTCAACCACAAACAAACAAAAAAAAGATCTAGGTACCAAACATATCCTTGAAATCTGGTGAAATGACTCATACACTGAGCTATGGTTTCATATTTATAGCAGTTTAGACAAGATTCACCTGTGAAATTTTGGCATTGAATGCAATTATTCTAGCAAGTAACTTATTGTAACATAATTACAAAATTCTGATGTAATTGGTTTTTGTTTCTTTCCTCCTTCCTTAGGGATTAATGAAAGAAAAGGAGTTAAGGATTACTGTATATTCTTGAATCTAATCTGCACTGTTTCAACAATTTTAGAGGGCTTAGAAATCTGATATGATTCTAACTGGTATAGATTAGATTTGAGAATATATGATATTACATTTTCTTTAGCACTATTCACATGCAAAGATATCGTATGCTGACATATGGTCAGGCTCTTCATTGTATGGCTAACTACTAATAAACTGTTGGGTGATTAGAAACAAGTTTGTCTTTTGCCAATAAGTCCTTTTTTTTTTTTTTTTTGGACTGAGGGTTGAACCCAGGACTTGGACTTGCTAGGCAAGTGCTCCACCCCTAGCTGCACCCTTGCCCCCTCCCCTTTTTTATTCTTTTTAATTTTGAGACAGTGTCTCACTAAGTTGTTTAACTTGCCTGGAAGTTGTGATTCTCCTGCCTCAGCCTCCAGAATAGCTGGGATTACAATTGAGTGCCATGGCACCAAATGTTTTTCTCCACTGCCTGCTGAACAAACCCACTGGAATGTCTCATTAGCACTGTAATCTCAACATTTTCATTTTTACTCAAATATTCTTCCTAAATAGTTCTTTCTTTGCTCCGTTTTGGCCAGTGTTCCACTCTTGATCAGTTGATTAAGGTTTATAGTAGTGACCTTGCTTCAGTGACTTGCAAAGAACTGCTTCATTCCCCTGCATGCTTCAGTCAAGATGAAGTACTCTTAATGTCAAACACTTGACAAAATGAAGGTGGGCCCATTTATTGGGGATATGAACATAGTGAAAAGATAGAAGTGACACCATGTAAGCCAAGTAAGTACAGTGGCACATGCCTATACCCCAGCATTTAAAAGGCAGAGGCAGAAAAATCACGAGGCCAGCTTGGGCAACATAGCAAGACCCTCTCTCAAAAAACCACAGATGGGAAAAAAGATATGAAACCATTTGGTCAGCTTGTGTCCAATTATATATTTAAGGGCTGGTTATATTCTCTTTCATGGCAGATGTGGCTCAGGGAGATGTATTTAAATGACTACTCCTGAATGATGGTTTGGCTGTGCGGTTCCCTATCCTCCCTGTCCCCAGTATGGAAGCCTAGAGGAGTATTTTTGGTTCCTAGAATATCACAGAGAACTGACAAAATACCAGTTGTGAGTGTTTTCATCTGTGGTCAAAGCTCAGGCCCTTTACAGCGTCTACCTTTGTTTTATCCATCCTAGTAAAGCTAGTTACTAAAGAAATGAGTTGTCTTTCAGTAAGTTATTCCCCACTAAAAAAGTAAATACCCGGCTTTGATTTTGGCAAAAATAAGCAGTAATGAACCATGATAGAAATTTTATTTTATTACAGAAAGCTCAAAGAATATCTTTTTAACAACTGTGTATACATTTGTTTCCATCATTTAACCCAGGGAATTTCAGTGAGAGGAAACAGCCAGTGGGTGGTCTACAGAGCAAGCATTCTTGAAAGAAAGGAAATAAGTCAATGCAGCAGGGAAAGCTGACTATGGTAGAGATCAGAAGATAATGGGGACCTTAGCAATCTGCATCCATTACTAATGATGTTTTGTGAATGGGAAGTAGAAAGCGGAGGTGTGTTATGAGCAAAAATATTTAGAGCATTAAAATTACCCAAGCAAGGGAAGATAGTTACTTGGATTGAGTGATTGAGTTGGAAGTATAAGAAGTTGTCATATTCTGGATATATTTTGAAGGTAGAGCTGCCAGTGCACTAAACATCCTAATACTGGGAAAGGGAATGAATAGAATCAACAGTGACGCCAAGGCTTTCGTTTAAAGCAGCTGGAAGAATGAAGATGTTTATTAATACAAGAAAAACTATGCAGTAGCAGGTTTTTAGGAGAAAAATCAGGAGCAGAGTTCTGGACATTTTAATTTTGATTCATATAGTAGATACCTAATCAGAGATGCTGAGAAGTTTGTACATACAAGTTTGAGGTCCAGGAAAGAGGCCTAGGTTGAATATTTAAACATTGGAATTCTTAGGATCTGAATGCTACTTAAAGGGTTGAGATTGGAAAAGGTAACCTAGAGAGTGAGTACAGAAGATGAGACCCAGCACTGTGCCCTGGATCTACCAATGTTTTTACCTTCTTAGGAGAATGAGGAACACCAGAAAAGAAAGATAACACCAGAGTGGTGTCTGGGAAATAAAATGAAGGGAGCATCTCAGGGAGGAAAAAGTTACCAGCAGCATCACATGCTATAAATAAATCATTATCACGAGGACTAAGAACTGTTCATTGGATCTGGCAGCGATCCTTGATATAAGACATTTTGGATGGATGATTCTGACAAAAGCATGATTGGAGTCATTTCAAATGAGAATGAAAGGAAACAGAGACTGCTTAAAAACTTATTCAGGTGGTTTGCAGTAAACTGAAAAAGAAAAATAAGAACACAATACAAAAAATGGGTATGACTAATAGGGATTTTTGCTGGGTTTCCTGTATCAAAGTTCAAAAAAAAAAAATCTAAAATCTTACAATTGTTGTATTCCCATTCTTAGGTTGTTTTGTTTATTCTTTACACTTGTTTTAATCAGGATTTTTAGGATAAGAATATAAAACAGTGCATTTTCAATCAATATGTCAAGTTTGAAAAGGAATTCTGAAAGTGAGGTGTCATGGTGCATGTCTGTAATCCCAGTGGCATGGGAGCCTGAGGCAGGAGGATCACAAGTTCAAAGCCAGAGGCAGTCTGCATAACACATAGATTCTGACTTAAAATTTAAAAATTAAAAAATGTACTGGCGGTGGATCCCAGGGGTACAGTATTTGCAAAGTATTGTGAAGCCCTGGGTTCAAACCCCAAATACAAAATAAAAAAAGTTACTGATTTGTAAAATTTTTAACTTAAGAAAATATCTCTTTCTCACTTATATATACATGTTTCAAATAATTTTTCACGTTTTTTTTCCTTTGCTTTGTTTTTCTTTCTAGAACAAAATTTCATTTTCATATCATTAACATATAGTTAAACAGATCAACATTTTTCTTTATATTTACTGTTTTGTTTTTGTTTTGTAATCTTGGTTAGAAATGCCTTTGGCAACCACAGACTTCTTTTTTAAAAATCATATTTTCTTTTAGAATGTTGCCAGTTTTAATTATAAAATAAATTTTTGATGTAAACATTAGATAATGAGGAGATAAAATCTGTTTCGAAAAATGCATAACAAGCAATTTTGAAGTTTTTTTAAAATGTATGTTTGAAGATTTATCATA
>VMDO01017782.1:23957-44093 GCA_007922755.1 Pedetes capensis
AAGAGGGAAGGAGAGGAAAAGGAAGGGGGAGGAGGAAGGAAAAAGAAAAGGGAAAAGAAAAGAAAAAGGAAAAGAAAATAAAGAAGAAGGAGTGGCCCTGATGAAAGGAATGAGTACTCCAACAACTGACTAAATTTATTCCCCACCCACTGCTGTGGGAGTCTGAAACAGAAATTAAGTAGAAGAGTAAAGAAGGTTATATTATCTGAGTTTGTAGAATGAGATGACAACTTTCTATGTAGAATAAATAGTAGACACAGCCAGGGGCTCAAATAAGGTAGATTTAATTTCCACATGAGATGACAAAGTAGTAGTAAACTTGTCTTAAAAGAATGGTGATATTTTAAACAGCCAGAAAGAAGAAGTTAAATACCTAGTTTGTTGTCCTGTTAGGTGCCACCAAGTCGATGCCCAACTCTACGTACAACAGGTGAAACACTATTGTCAGTGCTGTTCTGCTATCCATAGGGTTTTTCAATGGTGGATTGATTTTTGCGAGAGGGCTGCCAGGTCCTTTTCCCAAGCCTACAGCACCTGGTGTTCCCAGGTGATCTGCCATCCAAGTATTAACCAGCCCCGACCCTGCTTAGCTTCCTAGATCTGACAGCATGAGATGCCATAGTAGTGTAACTACAGGCAAATTCTTAGTTTAGAGCTAGGAAAATAAGTAGTATAGTCAGAACATGACAAAACTGGGAGAATTTAAGGTATTGTTGAAGACATTTTGAAATATAAGCCCAGGAAATCTCAAGAAATATGATATACTTTTTTAAAACCTAAAAATTGTGATTACTATCATAAAAAAAGAAGATAGATGAATGAGGTTCTACGGAAAGTAAATTATCATCTGTTTTGCAGAACACAACTTTCTAAAAATGAGCCAGGTACCCACTCTTCACAAGGAGCTAATTGAAGTGAGTCTTCCCTTTCTTTTGTTTTGTTATGTTTTTCCCACTTTTTCCAACCAGAAGAGTAAAACCCAAGTTCAATATACTGTGGGACAAGTGGGTTTCTCAGTCTCTCCCCCAGGAAAAGAGGCTGAAGCTTCCCATGTGTACAGACTCTTAAGGTTCACAGCAGTAGAGGCCCCAGCAAAAGCACACAAACCCACAAGCATTCAACTTCAGCAAGCATCTCTGGGAGAATAAGAGGAGAACAGCAAACCATGCCTTCTCTTGTCTAGCTCTAAATCTCACTGTGATTATTTGGACATGTAATGTCCTCCAAAGGCTCACGTGTTAAAGCCTAGGTCCCCAACTGAGGGCACTATGTTGGAAGGTTCCAGAAACTTCAGAAGGCGGGGATTAGCTAGATGAAGTAAATCACTGGGGGTGGGTCCTTGAGAGTATGTTGTCCCTGGCCCTTCTGCAAGCTAGTGCACTCTCTCTCTCTCTCCCCCCCCGTCTCTCAATCTCTCTCTCTCTCTCTCTCTCTCTCTGTCTCTACCCTCCCCTTCTTATCAGCCATGGGGTAAATAGTCTCGGCCACATGCTCATATTGCCACACAGCTCTGCCTCACCATAGACCCAGAAACAGAGAAGCTCGCCATGATGGACTAAAACCTCTGAAACTATGAACCAAAATAAAATAAATCTTTCCTCCTTTATGTTGCTTTCATTCAGGCATTTCATCACAGCAGTGTAGTCTGACTAATTACTCACCAGTGAAGTCTACTTTTAAATCCATTATCTATAGGATAGATATGTGCAAGATAAGAAATTTATCCTGAATTCTGTTGTAAGACAGGTACATGGTGATTCCAACAGGACCTATCTTACAGAACATGGATCGATAGGAAGCTACTTTTTGAAACCATGAGCACCATGCTCATTTCAGGAATGGACTGCCAGGGCCTTTTCCCACTCCTACAGCACCTGGGCCTGCAGCTGTAGCCCTGTGGCATCTGATCCTGTCAGATCTCAGAAGCTAAGCAGGGTCAGGCCTGCTTAGTACCTGGATGGGAGACCACCTGGGAACACCAGAAGCTGTAGGCTTTGGAAAAGGACCTGGCAACCCTCTCACAAAGATCAATCTGCCATTGAAAACCCTATGAACAGCAAAGAAACACTGACAATAGTGTTTCTCTTGTTGTACAGAGGGTCTCTATGAGTCTGATACCGACTCGACAGCACCTAACAACAACAACAAAACAGTACCTGGTGTTCCCAGACAGTCTCCCATCTAAGGACTCACCAGGCCCAACCCTGCTTAGCTTCCCAGATCTGATGAGATTGGACACCAAGGTGTTATGGCTGTAGAAAAATACATTTTTTCGCCTAAAAGAAGTGACCCCATCGATAGTTTATATACAATTTTTAAAGAGTGGTGGAGAGGGTAAATATTAAAGATTCAGTGAGAAATGATGGAAGGTTCCATTGGGATGGCTTGCACAATTTTCCAACCAGAAGCCGACTGACAGCTTTCTTCCTGGCCAGGAGCTCAGTAGAGAAGATTTTATGGCAGCTAAACTTTCACATAGTTCTTGTTAGGAGTCATGTCTGACTTATAGTGACTCTCATAGGGTTTTCAATGGCTGATTGTTTCGGGATTGCCTTGGGAGTGGACTGCCACATCCTTCTCCCACTTTTGCTGTCCTAGGAATCAAACCTGAGACCGTTAGCTCAAACTGAGCTAAATCCCAGCCCCATAACAGAGGTAATTCTTGACCCTGACATGATTTAAACACACAACCTACTGATCTGGAGTCAGACGCACTGCAGTCATAGCCCTGTGGCATCTGATCCTGTCAGATCTCAGAAGCTAATCAGGGTCAGGCCTGGTTAGTACTTGGATGGGAGACCACATGGAAACACCAGGTGCTGTAGGCTTGGGAGACGGACCTGGCAACCCACTCCCAAAAATCAATCTGCCATTGAAAACCCTATGAACAGCAGAGAAGCACTGACAATAGTGTTTCACCTGTTGTTCGTAGGGTCGCTATACAGACTCCATGGTGGCTCCTAACAATAACAACAACAAACTTTCACATCACAATGCTAAGCATCAGTGTTCTTTCAAAGAGGAGGATGTTTGGCAGCTGCATGTTCAGAAAGCTCTGATAAAGAAAGATAAGTTTGATAAGGTTTCTTTCTATGGCTGCTGTTTTCTTCAGATGTTTTCAATTTAAAGTGATGTTTATACCACTTTGGTGAGTTGGTCATTTCATTTCCCATATTTGAAACTTTATAAGAAGTTTCACTAACACAGAGCTTAGTTGTTTGCTGTCAAATGAAAATTTACATTTAAATATGGTAAGAGATCTGAAAGTGGGGAGAAGAAGATAGATTAGAAGAAGAATGAATAATGAGGAAGGAACAAATCTAAACACATTGTCCTACATTCCATTGAACTGGTCCCCCAGTTCTGGGAATGGGTCAACATAATTACATTGTTGTGCCTCATTTATCTGATATAGAATGCTAACATTCTTTGACATGGTATAAATGAGACATTATTTGTCTTTTCTGTTTTACAAAGAATTAGCATTGTTCACCAAAGACTGCATAAGCTCTCTTTACTGGTAGTATATCCAAAATATGGTTATTTTGGAATACAACAGAGCCTTATCTGTGCACTTCTGATTGGAGTATTTCTAAGCATTACATAGTGACTCTGAATACCTAGTTCATAACTTTGTAAGTTCTTAGAATTTTTCTTTCTAAATATAAATTCCCAAATTTGGACAAAGAACACACATCACTGAATGAAATTTGTTGCTCAGTATGCAAGTGGATTTTTCCATGATGTCTCACCTATTACATCTACTCCATGTTACCTAGTATATGAAGGATCTCAGATTTGTAAATTGGTTAGCATTTGAAGTGAAATACCTGGCAAAGAAAGATGGGCCAGGTGTCTGAGTCCAAATTGTCCTGACCATTTAGGTGGGGACATTTTATATAATTTAATCCCATATTAAGCAGAGACCGATGTTGTTTGTGGGGAAAGTCAAGGTAGAGACTGTAACTCACTAAATTGGGATCTTTCATGATCTTCATCATCAGCCATGTTGGCATCTGCACATCTCCATTTTTCATTTGTCTCCATCAAGCTATTCAAGGAAAACAAGTTGTGAAATAATCCATAGAGAGGCCCTTCAGCTTAGCCTCCACAGGGCAGACACTACCAGGCCAGAATAGTCCAGATGTTAAGTTCATCCTATGCTCCCCAGGAACAGTAAGTACAGGTAAGCCCTCATCCATGTTCCAGTGCTTCAAAACAGGAACACTTTCCTGTGATCACCTAAATATTAGGTAAATGACATTCTCTCCACCTATGATATCATTAGAGAAAGACTATGGAGTTGAATCACAGGTCTGATTACAATATTTCTTGGGTAAATTACATAGGAAGAGTTCAGGACCTTTTATATTTTCAATTCAGAGGAATAAATGTCCTGCCAGAAATTTTACCTGAGAAAAGGATAGACCATGGACATCCCTAGAGGTTTTGCAGTGCCACATCAACCTACAATAGGGAGGAAAGGAGTGATTTGGTCCTCCTGCTTGTGGATAACAAATCTATTCATGTATTCTTTGCCCAGAATAGCTTCACTAGGTGTTTACATCAGCAGAAACAAAAACTAGTTCAGTGTCTTCTGCATTATCTAAATACTGACATTAACCAGCCATCAGAATGATTAATTCAGGTGGCTAGGGTTTAGAATATTGGCACAGTGGATACTGAGGTTGTACTAGAATTGTAGAAAAAAAATACAGAAAGAATTAGAATGAGACACAGTTTGAAAATGAGACCATAATGGAGAAATAGATGGAGAATAGGTTAAAATAAGCAATCTCCAGCCTACTTTCTATAAATGATAGAGAAGTATATTAAAGCTTTTAGATCACAGAATATCCCCAGCATAAGAAGGAGGAAGATTTAAAGGTAAAATAGGTGGTGATAAATTTTTTGGCCTGAGATTTTGGGAAAAGCTTCTCCGTGTCATCTGCCTTTGGAGTCTGTGAGTTGAATTGGCTGTAAACGTGTTGAATGTGAGGTCACACATGAGGATGGCCTTCCAATTGTACTGGGAATGATTAATCTGGGTCAACTTCAGAATAGCATTTATTTATCATTTTATTCTAATGGCAATATAGATCATTAGGAGAACTTAATAGTCCTTTTAATGAGGTTACAGTGCATGTTTTCTTGTGAAAACTTTGTTGTGCATATAAAACTTCTTATAGTTATAAAGCCCACAGCTGTATCACTGTGGTGTCTGATCCCATCAGATATCAGAAGCTAAGCAAGGTGGGGCCTGGGAACACCAAGTGCTGTAGGCTTGGGAGAATGACCTGGCAGCCCACTCCCAAAAAACAATCAGCCATGGAAAACCCTATGTACAACAAAGAAGTACTAACAACAGTGTTTCACTTGTGGTACATAGGATTGCTATGAGTTGGACTGATGGCACCTAACAATAACAACATATTTATAAAAGACTATTTTAAGCTGATAATTTCAATCATACACAAAAGTCCAGAATTTTTAAGTCCCCCTATATATTTTTAATTAATTAATTCATTTATTTATTTATTTATTTTGTGGTACTGGGGGTTGAACCCAGGGCCTTGAATTGGCATGCTCTGCAAGTGCTGGACTACTGAGCTGTGCCCCCAGCCCATTTTTTTTTCACTTTTTGAGACAGGGTCTGGCTAAATTGCACAGACTGCCTCTGGTCTTGAACTTGCAATCCTCCCACCTCCGCCTCCCTAAACCGCAGGGATTACAGACGTGCACCACCACACCCGGCACTTATATTTTATTTTTATCTCACAATTTATATCTTTTTATTTCTTATACCTTAACAACTATGTTGTTGTTAGGTGTGTCAAGTTATGTCCAACTCACAGTGACCCTTATAGGGTTTTCAACGACTGCTTTCGGGATTGCCTCAAAAGTGGATTGCCACGTCCTTCTCCCATTTTTGGGTGCTGGGACTCGAACTTGGGACTTCAGTGACTGCAGAGCAGCGCTCTACCAACTGAGCTAAATCCCAGAACAGTAAAAACTATAGTACCTATAATTATTCTTTACTAGTTTGAATTTTAACTTTTATGCTAGAAATATGAGTGATTTAAACACTACTTCAACAGTATTAGAATCATTTAAATTTGATTATATTTACCTCTACCAGTGAGTTATATAGATTCACATGTTTTCATGATAGTAATGGTTATTCATTTGCTTCTGCTTGAAGAGCTTCCTTAAGCATTTCTTATAAGACAGGCCTAATGGTGATGAATTCCTTCTGCTTTTGCTTATTCAAGAAAGACTTTATTTCTTCTTCATTTCAGCAGGACAGATTTTCAGGCTGTAATATTGTTGGCTGGCTCTTTGTTTTTGTTTTTCAGCACTTTGAACATACCACCCCATTCCGTCCTGACCTGAAAGGCTTTTTGCTAAAAAAGCCATAAGATAATCTCATAGTGATTGGCTTGTGTGTCATGTTATCACTTTTTTCTTCTGTTGCTTTTAAATTGATCAGTTCATTTTTTACTTTTGACAATTTGCTTATGATGTGCCTCTGTCTGAGGATCTCTTTGGGTGGAATCTTTGAGAAAAGTTTTGGGCTTTATGAATGTGGATGTCCTTATCTCTTCCAAGATGTGGAACGTTTTCATCTATTATTTTATTAAATAAGCTTCCTGTCCCATTGTTGGTCTGTTCTCCTTGTGGAACTAATATGATACAAAAATGTGTTTATTTAGTGGTATGTCTTAAGTCCTATAGGTGTTCATAATTTTTAAATTTTTTCTGGTGAATGAGTGACTTTTGTAATCCCTATTTGCAGATGACATTATCATCTATGCAATAAAGTCTAGAAATTCCACAAAAAATGTTAGAACTAATCAATGAATTCAGTAAAGTTGCAGGATACAAAATCAACATGCAAAAGTAAATAGCATTTCTATACATGAATAATAATTTAGCTAAAATAGAAATCAAAAAAAGAATCTCATTTAAAATAGCATCAAATATATACAGTTTAGGAATAAACTTAACCAATGAGGTAAATGAATGCTCTTTACAATGAAAATTATAAAATGTTGATGATGAAAATAGAAGAAAACACAAAAAATGGAAATATATCATGTGTTCATGTGTCAAGAGAATTATTATTAAAATGTCCATGCTACCCAAGATAAGACATGCATTTAATGTAATCCACATCAGATTCCCAATGTTATTCTTCGCATGAACATAAAAAAGATCCTAAAATTTTTTGGAAACACACACAAAAAAAAAACCCTGAGTAACAAAAATAATCCTGAGAAATTAAAACAAACTTGAAAGCACCAAATTTTCTTATTTAAAACTATATTACAGTTGGGCATGGTTGTGCATACCTGTAATCCCAGCGGCTTGGGAGGTGGAGCCAGGAGGATTGCAAGTTCAAGACCAGAGGAAGTCTGTGTAACTTAGCGAGACCTTGTCCCAAAAAATAAAGAAAAAAAAAAAGGCTGAGGGTGCAGCTCAGTGGTCCAGCACTTGGATAGCATGCAAGCACAAGGCCCTGGGTTCAACCCCTCACACCACAAAAAAAAAAAAAAAAAAAAAAAAAAAAAAAAAAAAAAAAAAAAAAAAAAAAAAAAAAAAAAAAAAAAAAAAAAAAAAAAAAAAAAAAAAAAAAAAAAAAAAAAAAAAAAAAAAAAAAAAAAAAAAAAAAAAACTATATTACAAATCTATGATAAGCAAGAGAGTGTGGTGCTGACATAAAAAAACAGGAAAGCTCAACATCATTATTCATCAGGGAAATGCAAATCAAAACCACTTTGAGATACAACCTCATATCAATTAGGATGGCTATTATCAAAAAGTAAGGAGGTAACAAATTTTAGCAAGAGTGTGGAAGAAAGAACTCTTGTATGTTGTTGATAGGAATGCAGATTGGTGTGGCCATTATGGAAAACAGTACGAGAATTCCTTAAAAAATTAAAAATAGAACTATTATATGACCCAGAAATCTCTCCTTTTGGTATGCATCCAAAGAAAATAAAATTAACACTTTTCTGAGGTATCTTCACTCCCACATTCATTAAAGCATTATTCACAATGTCCAAGATATGGAAATAATCTAAGTATCTGTTGATGGAAAAAAAGAATAAAGAAACTGTTGGTTGTGTGTTGTTATATAATGGCATATTATTCAGCTTTATAAAAGGAGACTCTTCCACTGGCCACAATACAGATGAGACTGGAAACCATGCTGAGTGAAACAAGTCACACATAAAAAGAAAATGTTTTATAATTTCAGCAATTTTGTGATCTTACTATTATGATATGTAACATAAACATCAAATGTACAGAGATAGATCGTCAAACAAGGTTACCAGGGATTAGAGGCAGAGATGGATATAAGTCAAAGGACACAAAGCTGCAGATACAGTCCAAAGACTAATATACAACATGAGGACTATAGTTAATAAAATTGAACTGTACTGGAGAGTTCTGCCAAATGAGTAGATTTTGCTGTTCTAGACACACACATAAACATACACACAAATAGGTAACTATGTGAGATGATGAATATATTAATTTTCTTCACTATACCTACTATTTTATTACTTTCTCATTAGCCTTATGTTGCCATAACTTATGCTGCATACCTTAAATTTGTACTATAAAATTTATTTTTAAAATTAATTTCAAAATCTCTTGGTTGAGAAACATGGCAGGGCTTGTTAGTTCGTGAAAGCCACAATTTTACACCTATAGATGATACTGTTATTGGATATAGCTAGGCACCATAACAATTGTTCACTATATACTCCCATTGTTTTTGTTAGGTGCCATCAATTTGGTATCCAACTCATAGTGATCCTATGTACAACAGATGAAGCACTATTGTCAGTGCTTCTCTGCTATTCCTAGGGTTTTAATTGACTGATTGTTTTATTGTTGTTGTTGTTTTGCGGGGATTTTTTTTGAGGAGGGGAATGGATTCCCAGGTCCTTCTCCCAAGCCTACAGCTCCTGTTGTCCCCAGGCAGTCTCCCATCCAAGAACTAACCAGGCCCAACTCTGCTTAGCTTCTTAGATCTGATAGGATTGGGTGCCACAGTGGTTAGTTCTTATAATGCCCACTTAATCCAGGTTCTGAGATACCAGTAAGCATAACATGGTGAAAAATTCTTTCAAAAAGGGTAAATCCATGTCTCCTACTTTGGATAGTCTGAATTTTTATAAGAGGACAGGGATAATGCTTCTGGCTATTTGAATGCATTTTCCTGACAGATACTTCTAGAGTTCTTTATATCTCTGTGAGGTGTGATCAAAAGATATGATGAATGTTTAAATTTTTAAAAAATTACCGGAAAGGAATCATTGCCATTAATCTCCCTCAAAATACTCCCACTGGTTCAAACACATTTACCCCATCATTCTTGGCATTTTCTGAAGCAGTTCTAGACCTCCTCTTTCCTGAGACTTTAATTGCACTGTAGTGGCTGCCTCAATGCCTTGAAGCAATTCAACACGTTTATGTCCCATGGTCATTTTGACTTTGAGGATGAGCCAGAAGTTGCACAGTGGCAGATCTGGTGAATAAGATGAAAGAGTACACACTGTAATATTTTTACTTGATAGAGATTGCCATGCCATAGGCAATGTGTGACACAGAGACGTCATAATGGAGGATGAAACCAATAACATTCATGGAAGAGGTCTTCCAGAACTGCTTCAGAAAGTGCCAAGAAGGATGGGATAAGTGAGTTTGAAGCCAGGGGGAGTATTTTGAGGAGGAATAATGGCAATGCGTTTTTTTTTTTTTTTACTGTAATAAATTTCTTATAACAACTTTTACCACATTTTTAATCAAACTGTATAGCTCTTTTTGTGTCTTCTGAGGATTGATAATGACAGGATATATCAAATTTAAAAAATATACCAGAGCATATTCCACCAAGTAGTTTATTTCTGCAGTAGAGTAAGTTCCTTGACCTAATTCAATCCACAAAGGAGTCCAAAAATGAGGGAAAATATCAGTTATTATTTGCTTTGCCAGTGTTTTGGCATTAGCATGTCTGGCTGGATACCTTCAGTTTGTCCACCAACAGTGAGACTATCCAAAGGCTAGAGATAAATTTATGAAATTCATTTGGACTACTACAAACACCTGTGTGGGTCTTGGAGAATTCCATGGGATATGATGTTGCCTCCAAAAATTGGCAAGATTTATATTTAGTGCATTGGGAAATAATTCGATCATAAATGTTGTGGCTTCCAAGATAGAACCATTTATTTTAAGATTCCATGACGATCTCCTATTTGTACATAAGTCCTACTTGATGGGAAATAAGTGAAAGCTAAAAGATTGAAAATCCTACAAGGGTCGCTATGAGTTGGATACCAACTCGACGGCACCTAACAGCAGCAGTAACAAAAGATCAAAAGATAGGGAGCCACAAAAAGCCGATTTATACCAACATATAATACCTCTGATAATTTGGATTCTCTTTTTAGTCATGTCTTTTTCAGGTTGTGAACATTTGCCTGATAGTTAATAATATTAGAGATAAAGGGATTATTCATACTTAGCTACTTTGTCAGCCCTATTGTTTCCTAGAGATATTGTATCAGGTTCCTTGGTGTGTGCAGCACACTGAACAATAGCAATTTCAGCAGGAAGATAAATAGCCTATAACAGGTTAGCAAATATATGTCCACTGACAATAGGAGGGCTGGCAGAGGTCAAGAATCTGCAAGACTTCCTAATTGTGCCAATAGCATGTAAGACTTCAAAAGCATGTCTGGAATCAGTGTAAATAGTGCTGTTATTCTCTCTTGACAAAGGATAAGTTCTAGAGAAAGCTATGAGTTTGACAGCTTGAGCTTATTGGAGTTTTTGTTTTGTTTTGTTTTGTTTTCAGTACTGGGGGATTGAACCCAGGTCCCCATGTGTACTAGGCAAATGCTCCACCACTGAGGTACACACCCAGGACACTTTTAAATTCTTCTTATTATTAGACAGGGTCTTACTAATTTGTACAAGTTATCTCTACCCTCGAACATGGAATACCCCCACCTCCACCTCCCAAGTACTGGAATTACAAGTATGCAACACCACACCCAACCTAGAGCTGATTTTATAGTGGGCAGAATATGCCTCAGGTGTTGCATGTAGGGAAAATGTAACATAACAAGTTATGTGTTACTAGTCAGGGTTCACTGGAGAAATAAAACCAATAGGACATACATGTGTATATAAGTGTGAATATATGTTTATAGATATAGAGTCCTGGGTCTCTTAACAATGTGGATACATTCTGAGGAATGCATTGCTGGGAGATTTCATCATTGTCCAAACACAAGAGTGCACTTACAAGAAACTGATGGGACAGCCTATTACACACATGGGCTACATGGTTTAGCCTGTTGTTCCTAGCCTGCAAACCTGTACACAGCATGTGACTGTACTGAATATTATATATAATTGTAACACATTGTTCAGCACACAGTGTATCTAAACATACAAGTTATGGTAAAAATATAGCATAAAAAATTAAAGAATAGAATGGTGATTTGAATAAGACACCATGAATGGTACTTACAAAACTGGAAGTTGCTCTAGGTGAGTCAGTGGGTGAGTAGAAAGTGAATGCAAAGCCCTGGGACATTATTGCCCACTGCTGTACACTTTATAAACACTGTACACTTAGGCTACACTTAATTTATTTGCATTTTTCTCAATCATAAATTAAGCTTAGCTTATTGTAACTTTTTTTACTTTTAAAACTTTAAAACAATTTTAAAACTTTTTGACTCTTGTAATAACAGCTTAAAACACAAACCCAATATACAATTATTCAAAAACATTTTTTTCTTGTCCTTATTCTATAAGCTTTTTCCAATTTTTAAAATTGTTATTTTTATTTTCCTTTTTGTGCTTTTTGTTGAGAGTTAAGACATACACACATTAGTCCACTCCTACACAAAATTAAGCCTGCAGCTGTAGCCCTGTGGCATCTGATCCCGTCAGATCTCGGAAGCTAAGCAGGGTTGGGCCTGATCAGTACCTGGATGGGAGACCACCTGGGAACACCAGAAGCTGTAGGCTTGGGAGAAGGACCTGGCAACCCCCTCCCAAAAATCAATCTGCCATTGAAAACCCTATGAACAGCAGAGAAGCACTGACAATAGTGTTTCCCCTGTTGTACAGAGGGTCGCTATGAGTCGGATACCGACTCGATGGCACCTAACAACAACAACATCAACGTAAAATTAGGATAACCAATATCGTTGCCTTCTACCTCCATATCTTCTCCAATTAGGAGAGCTTCAGAGAAGATAAAATATGGAGCCATCAATGTCTATGATAGAAATGACTTCTAGAATACCCCTGAATGTCTAGTCTGAGTTTATTGTGCAGTTATATATATATATATATATATATATATATATACATAATAATGATAAAACATATAGTATAGGACAGAGGTCCCCAACTTTTTCAGCCAGTACTCTTATATTCAGCTCCCTCATTTATTTTCTTGTTCCTTGTTGTTTTTGTTTGGATCTGATTGGAAGGCACCATGTCATTAAAGTCAACTCTACTTTGAGGAGGCAACTTTTCTTCAGTCATTACTCGAATGCCTGCCAGCCTGGAGGATTCATTTTCTAGCTCTATATTTGACAGTGTGTCTCTGCTATTCATGGAATATCAAAGGCAGTTTCAGAAATAGGCTTCCAGGCCCTTCTCCGTAGTCTGTCTTAGTCTGGAAGCTCAGTTGAAACCTGTCCTCCACGAGTAGCCCTGCTGATGTTTGAAATACCAGTGGCATAGCTTTCAGCATTAAATCAACACACAAGTCCCCACAGATGGACAAGCTGACAGACTCAGTTAGATTCTTGTTCCCCAAGCTGTGTCAATTCTTTTACAAGACTAAAACAATACCTCTCAACTTGAAGACAGATCACCCATGAACATGCCTTATTAACCATTTGCTCCATTGTCTTCCATCACCATAAGTTTTAATCGGCTATCACTCTTTGATGATGAAGAGCCCCATTTTATTCTACATGATTGCCTTACAGCCATAGAACTTGTCCGAAAGCTGGAAAAGGGTCCTTTAGACAATCTCTTGGACTATCACACACAGGCATGGTGGCATTACCTGATGCCAGAGGGTCTAACTGACATGAGAAATATGCTAGAGGAGGGATCTGAGACAAAAATGTCTATCCTAGAATACCTACGGTAATCCCCTTACAGTATTTTCATAGCAATGCAGGTGAAGAAGCTGAGTATTCTCAGGGCTGAGGATGTGTACAGTGCTGACTCTAATGTTGAAGGAGACAAATGCCTCTGAGGGCCAGGCAATGGATTCTGTGGTTGTTTCAGACAGGAAACCATATAAGGGGTCTGCAAGGTCTTCAAGTCATCCATTGTAGACCACAGCCATCTCTCCCCACCTGGAAATCTGCAAATTGTTTCTTTGTTACTAGAAAAGGGATGAACAAAGTTGACTCTAGGCATTTTGAAATAATTTTTATGGCCTAAGGGGGCAATAGTTCTTTGCAGCCATTAAAATTTAAGCCTGAAGGCTTTATGATGTCAGTCATCCAAGGGCTTCAGGAGAATGAGAGAGTCCTGAAGAACACTCTGCTTAGTTTGATAAAGTAGGAGATCATGGACATATTGAACATGAGAAGAGCCTTAGGCAAAGGTCCTGGTATCTAAATTGGCTTTCAGGACTTGGGGAAACATTGGATGGCCTTGTAGTACCTTTTAGCTATGCATGTTTATGATTAAAAAAAAAAAAACTTCCTTTAACTGTGAATGCAAAGAGAATTTGGGAGGAAGGGTAAAATTGTTATTGAGAAGAAAGCTAAACAGTGATCAACTACTATAAAGCAGACTACATCTGCAGACAACGGTGACTGGGTTAATGACCGTGGTGTGGTGGGGGATTATGAAGGAGTTAAGTTCCTGCACAAATTAATAGATTCAATTTCCTCATGAATCCAACAAGAACAAAATCAAATAGCAGAGATGCCTGAACTATTAAGATTAATGCAGCTCTATTCATAACAGCCAGGATATAGAATCAACAAAGGTGTTCATCCATGAATGAAAGGATACGGAAAATGTAGTAGATGTTTATAATAGAATGTTATTCATCTATAAAAATAGTGAAATCTTATCGTTTGTAGCAACACGAATGGAAATGGAAGTCATTTTACTAAGTGAAATAAGCCAGACACAGAAAGACAAATAGCACATGTTCTCCTTCATGGAAACTCAAAAGTCAAACTCCTAGATGAATGGAGTGTGATAGTGATCATTAGTTGCTGCGAAGGGGAGGGGAGAGGGTAGAGAGAAAGAAGCCACATAAGAGGCACCAAAATAGAGAGGAGGAATTAGTTCTGGTATTCTGTAGCACAGTAGGGTAACTATTGGTTACAACAATCTAATATATATTTCAAAATAGCTAGAATTTCCTTACACATGAAAATGATTGTTTGTGTAGAAGAAAGTGCTTATTACCCTGATTTGACCACTACACATTGTATACATGCATCAAATTATCCTACCGTACCCCATAAAGATATGCAATTATTATGTTTCAATTCTTTTAAAAAAAATAAGAAGCTCAGAAGGTCAGCCTGTGAATTGTACATGAACATGGAAGAGAGGAATTTACAGGTCACCCCTTTGGTAAAAAACTTGGGTCTGTATTTATGTTGGACTGTTACCACATCCACCTTCCTCCCACAGTCTACCCAGCCTAGACACCAGCTTCTGCCCCCCTCATAAAAATTAGGCAGTCATTCTGATCCATTGTTCCTCAGAAGTAATTGGAACCACATGAAATAGTTTGTGCAGCATACCACAATGTACTTTCCAAAGAACACCGGAGATGAGTTCACTGAACTGCTTCAAAGAACTAAATATTCAAGTAATAGTGGTATAAGAACATTAATCAAGCATCCTTTGTTTACTGCAAGGATTGCTCATTCTGCAATTTGGGGAGTATGAATGAAGGAATGGATTAAATGAAAGAAGGACGGAATAAAGGAAGCTGTGAGGGATTAATAATCACAGTAACTCCTATCTACTCAGGCTCCTTCCTGTGAGACATCAACCCTGAGAATAACACCATAGAGATGAGGAAGTTAGAGTTTAGTTTCCCCAAAGCACATGTCTTTGTTCAGCAAAGAAAAGTTAAAATATAAATCTAGTGGAACTTGTTCCAGTGCCCTTAACTGTTGGTACTAAAGATTTACTTTTAAGTTATACAACAATTGGATGGTAATTGTGAGTGGAAATTTGTTTAACATATGGCATGATTATTTGTCATTAGAATTTTCACTCCTTCAAGGTATAAATCTGAGCCTAACCTAATGATCATTATGTCAGAGAATATAGTTCTGTGCAAAAAGACTCTGCCTTTGCTCAGTAACAATTTCAAATCTATAAATCTATTAAACTGCAGTAAATAAATGAAGGCTTTCTACAATATTCTGTGAAAGAAAAAATTTTTTTTCAGCCTGAGGGTTGAACCTAAGGCCTTACTTATGCTGGGCAATTTAGGCAAGTGTTCAACCACTGAGCCACATCCCCTCCTTATCCCTTTTTTATTTTTTTAAATTTTGATTCAACGTCTCACTAACACATGCTGCCTCTGGCCTTGAATTCGCTATCCTCTTGCCTCTGCCTTCTGAGTCGCTAGGATTACAGGCATGCACCACCATGCGCAGCCAAGAGAACCATTTCTGACGAATGGCTCTTTCATTCTTTGACCACCTGATTATTCTATTTCAGTTCCATGTTTTCATGTTTGTTTTTCCATATAATATGTAAACAAAGGACATTTTAAAAAGATGAATGCTGTGTGTGTGTGTGTGTGTGTGTGTGTGTGTGTGTATGTATTTAAAATGACAGGAATCAGTAACAAAAACAAAAAATCAAGAACAATTTAACAGAATGCTTAAAATCAAGGAACTGCATACTACAAAGATGAGTAACAATAAAATGCCACTTTTTGCTTTTGCTCGGCTCCAGTTTTATGCCTCTTTTTTAAATAATCCTAAAATTGAGGTGTGACATTAAAATTTGAGATAATGGTATAATCAGGGATGCTGTCAAGAGAGTGTGGACACAGTAGAGTCATTGAATTTAGCATAAATCAGCATCTACCCTCAAATTCATAAACCAGATTATATCTGCACATCTATTATGGATCACCACACATTCAATAATCTCACTTAAACACTGACCTCCTTCTATTATCCACATTATAACAACCAATTTGATAAAAAAGCATACCTCCCTCAGGTTACAGATGTTTGAAATAGCTAAATGTAAATGACCCATACCCTGTCATTTTTCCCTACTATCTCCTACTTCTGGCCCAAAGTAACAAGTTTGGCACCCAGTCGAAGTTGGGCCAACAGTGTTTGATTCTGCTGGAAAATATTCTGAACATATAAATTCCTGGCTATATTCAGAAAATGGAAGTTCAGGAGCTCTCAGCAGCTATATATTTTTTATTTTGAAGATAAGCCAAACAGATGAAATTCTTTACAGCCAGGGTCTCCAACTCCTGGGCTGCACTGGTATGGAACCTGGACCCTCATCAAGATGTGTGTGGTGGAGCAAAGCTTCGTCTGTATTTACAAACACCCCCCCATTTCTTGAATCATCCTGAAACTACCCCGCTCCTGTCTGTGGAAAAACTGTCTTCAATAAAACTGGTCTCTGGTGCCCAAAAGGCTGGGGACCACTACTCTACAAAATAGATTAATGCAGAGAAAGTAGAAACAAAAGTAAGTAGTAAGACATGAGGCACTGGCTCAGGAATCTACCTAAGACTTGGCAGTTTTATTAAAAATTCCCTCTTTTGGCTTGAGTTTTGGATTTAGATTCTAAATAATGCATTTCTAAATAATGAAACCTATAAAGGTTATAAAGCTAACTCATAATAGTCTCTGGTAAAATCTGCTCTGTCATTTTTAATCTGTTACTTAAGGCAAATTACTTACCATTCCTCATTTTAGTTTTCTCTTCAGTAGGATAATGGCAATTTAAATTCTCACAAGCTATATATGACAAAGCTTATTTTCCAAGAACATTCCCCTCACTAGATATTTAATTTCTTTAATATTTGCCAGTCACCAATCTAATAAGGAAAGTGTGTTATTTCATTAATGTATAAATTTTCCTATATATTTACTATAAATGAAATTTATAGGGTAAGAATGTTGGACCTTTTATTATTTATTGATCATTTCCTGGTGTATGTGAATTAATCTTCTGTCCATTTTTTATTTATATCCCATAATTTCCTTAATTATTTTAAGAGACCCTTATTTAGAAGAAGAAGTTACTCTCTGGTATTTATAATTGTTGCAGGTATACTTTTTCTATTTTTCATTTGCTTTCAGTCTTTTGAACTTATAGTTCAAAATAGAATTTATAGTCTGTGTTCAAGTCACCATTTTCTCCATTTTGGTGTCTGCCTTGTGTGACATTTTCAGGAAGCTTTTCATTATTAAATTTTGATTGGTTCCAACTTCTTTAACATTTAAATGCACAATCTACCTAGAATTCATATTATCATGTGGTATAATTTAAGGATCTATTCTTATTTATCCTCCAAATAGTTAATTAAAATGGCTCCACTATCATATAATAAACAGGCTAGGATTTAGCTCAGTTGGTAGAGCGCTACGCTGCAGTCTCTGAGGTCCTGAGTTCTATTCCCAGCACCGCAAAAATGGGAGAAGGACCTGGCAATCCACTCCCAAGGCAATCCCAAAACAGTCAACCATTGAAAACCCTATGAGGGTCACTATGAGTCGGATACTGACTCGACGGCACCTAACAACAACAACAACATCATATAATAAATTCTTCCTTGTTTTTCTATACTTTTAATTCTATTCCCTTGAATTCCATAGCTTTGCAATACTAAGTTGATTTAATAACTCTAATTTCACAATATAATGCATGAGTTCCACAGGGCTTTGCACCTTCATAATGTAATTAAGCTACTATAAAGTTTTATTGCAATAAAATTTGGTGTTTGTTTTTATCATTTTACTGATGTAAAATACTTTTAGTTAAGAAGCACCTACCAATAATTTTTTAAAATAGGGAAATTGAATGTTATACCTGAATTTGTATCATACCACTCTCCCAACGGTCACAGACTTGGTCCTCAGCTTGGCACTACCCTGAGTTACTGAAAACTTTAAGAGGTGTGGCCTAGTGAGAGATCACTGGGAATTTGGCCCAAAAGGGGAGTGGGACTCTGTCCTCTGAAATTATGAGCCTAAATAAACATTTTTCTCTTTATAAGTTGATTATCTGTGGCATTTGTTACAGTAATGAAAAGTTGTCTAACCCATGCAGTCTCTAATTCAATGTAGAAAAAGTTGAGCTGAAAGGTAGGTGATGACATGACAGAGTTGCATCTAAGATGTAGAGGAGTGGCTGTCAATTTTTCTATTTGATGAAGATTTTAAGTTCTTAGACAACACCAAAAGATTGAGAGAGGCTGATTAACTACTTTCTGTAGCTGACATGAATGGATTCTCACTTCCCCCAACTTGGTATTCTAGAGAACACCTTCCCAGATTCAGACAAGATTACTACAACAGCTGTTGCAAATTTTATTTCTTCTATTATTTCTACCATTTATTTTCTTAGAAGCTGAGTGAGGCAAATTAACTACAGTCATTTTCTTTAAAAGACAAAAGGTCATTAACTAAATATTTTTTATTCATGAGATGTAAAGAAGGAAATCAAAGCAAGCATATAGGTGGAAATACTATATAAAAGATTGATTTTGTTTTTAAACTATCCAAAAAAACTCAGACTCCTGACATTTTCTATCATGTGTGTGCTCTTTTACTAGGAAAAAACATTTAAATACATACTAGGGCAAAATTAAACAGAAAGAATAAACATCTTGCAAAAGTCACATTAGTGCCAATGATTTCTCTTAATGACAACCTCAAATCCTTAGAAGAAGCTCATCTGTCCTGTCCCTGTAGCTTGTGAAGGAGATCTAGCATCTGCGTATGAAGGAGACTGGATAGTAATGCTTAATATTTAGTTAAGTATGTGATGATAATTTGATTATAAGAGCATACGCATTTAATTTGATTTTTTTTTTTCGGTACTGGGGGTTGAACGCAGGGCCTCATGCTTGCATGCTTTGCAAGTGCTGTACCACTGAGCTGTACCCTCAGCCCATTTTGGTCTCGAACTTGCTATCCTTCCGCCTCTGCCTCCCGAGCTGCTGGAATTACAGGCATGCACCACCGTGCCCAGCCCGATATTTATTTTTAATTGGAATATTTTTCAGAAACTACCATGATGTTGTTGTTAGGTGGCATTGAGTTGGATGTGCTATGAGTCAGCTCATAGCAATCCTGTGTACAACAGAATGAAACACTACAAAGCACTGTGCCATGCACATGATCTTTTTATGTTTGAGCCCATTGTTGCAGTCACTGTTTCTTCTCATTTTGAGTCATACCACATCAGCAAAGGGAAGTCCCAGGAGCTTTACTTCATCACCCTCATTAAAGTCCACTATAGTTAGAAGAGATAACTCTTCCTAAAAGATAACTCTTAGTACTGATCAATAACTCCCCTGACCCTTTGATCTTCTTCCACTATGTTCTTTGTCAAAAACATCTCATCTAAAGCGCGGGGCAGTGGCGCACTCCTGTAATCCTCATGGCTCAAGAGGCGGAGGCAGGAGGATCACAAGTTTGAGACCAGAAGCAGACTGCATAACTTAGAGAGACCCTGTCTAACAAAAAAAAAAGTAAAAAAAAGGGCTGAGTAACATGAGTAATAAAAATAATAATAAGTAATAAAAGTCAACTGTCAATATCATTAAATAAAAGAAAAGAAAGGAAAACAACAAAAATTCAGTATGATTATTTTAAATTCTAATTTTAATTATTTCTTCTGTCACCCAAAACTAAATGAACTACTACAAAATTTGACCAAGTTAATCAATCTATTGGAAAATAGTTTTA
This sequence comes from Pedetes capensis, assembly GCA_007922755.1. NCBI lineage: Eukaryota > Metazoa > Chordata > Mammalia > Rodentia > Pedetidae > Pedetes > Pedetes capensis. The sequence goes on from VMDO01017782.1 coordinate 43,961, forward strand.
TTTGATATTGTCCATTGGCAGATAATTGCTTTTCCAAAAAGTCATATTTTTGCAAAAATGTGTGAGAAAAATAGTTAACATCTTCCTCAAGAATTTAAATAAGTTTTAAAATAAATTTGCCTAAAAATTGTGC
>VMDO01017783.1:0-43968 GCA_007922755.1 Pedetes capensis
TCTCCCAAACATGATGTCCTTCTCCAGGGATTGTTCTCTCCTGACTACATGTCCGAAATATGTAAGACGCAGTTTGGCCATTTTTGCTTCCAAGAAGCACTCTGGTTGTACCTCTTCTAGGACAGATCTGTTGGTTCTTTTGGCAGTCCATGGTATATTCAATAGACGTCTCCAGCACCACAATTCAAAAGCATCAATTTTCTCCTGTCTCCCTTGTTCAATGTCCAGCTTTCACAACCATATGATGCAACTGAAAATACCATGGCATGAGTCAGATGCACCTTCGTCTTCAATGTGACATCTTTGCTTTTCAATACTCTAAAGAGATCTTTTGCCACAGCTTTTCCTAGAGCAATGCGTCTTTTGATTTCTTGACTGCTACTTCCGCGGGTGTTGATTATAGAGCCAAGCAAAGCAAAATCTTGGACAACCTCAATCCTTTCTCCGTTTACTGTGAAGTTGTGTACTGACCCAGCATTAAAATTAGACTTCTCAAATTCAGTATCAAAACCCAGGAGCGTAACTCCCAGTTTAAAGAAAACCTATGGTGAATCTTTTAAAACTACAGATTTTCCCACAAATCTACTGAAGGCAAGATTGGACACAGAGCCTTTTCCGCTAACCCTCAGAGACCCCGAGAGACCCTGAGAGCCACTGGGTTAAACTCGTGGCATCCTCTGAGAGGATTTGAGATGATCAGGAGCAACCCTGGCCATTTCAGACACATAAGCCAGGCCCAGAGAATTGGGGCCACAGCCCCACCCTCCCCCCCAAGAGCCTCTGGCCCTGGTTCCGGCCTCTCCAAGCACCCTGGGATACCACAGAACTTAGCAGGGTCTTTCTTGTCTCTCAGAGGTGGATGAGTGCCAGTCTCAGCCATGCCTGCACGGCGGCTCCTGCCAGGACCACACCGCTGGGTACTTGTGCCTCTGCAGCCCAGGCTACGAGGGCGTCCACTGTGAGCTGGGTAAGAGGGCCCAGCCCCGCGGGGCACCACCTTGCTTCCCCCCACACCCTCCCCTGGACAGAGCTGTGTCTGCACAGCCGATTCGGCCACTTGGGCTCCTTCAGGCCCCTGCCAGCTCCGATGTCCAGGACAGATTTGCAAAGCTCTCTGCCTGCTCATGCCCCGGGAATTGCGAACACACTGGCCTGGCTGGTGGTGGGCAAGGAAGGTGGGCAGCGGCTGGAGGGGAGAGGCCTGCGCCCCTTCGTGCCTTTGTCAGGCTTGAGGCGAAGCCCTGGAGCCTGTGGTCGTGGTGCAGGGTGTGGAGGGGACAAGACCCTGCCCACTGAGGAGGAGCAGACCTGGGGCTGACGGAGAAAAGGACCAAGGGCCAGAGTCGTGACCCCTGGGAGCTGGGGCCTCAAGGGGCACTCAGAATCCTGGGGACCTGTGGGGGCCTGGGGTCGTCTGAGCCAGTGCCACACTTTGTCTGTGCAGAGACGGACGAGTGCCAGGTGCAGCCCTGCAGAAATGGAGGCTCCTGCAGGGACCTCCCGGGGGCCTTTGTCTGCCAGTGCCCAGAAGGCTTCACTGGAGTCCACTGTGAGACAGGTAGGGGCTCCCCTCAGCTGGGTCCCCAGGCTGCTGGAAGATCAAAGGGGAGGTGGGAGAGCCGTCCTCTGCTGGACAGGCCGGCAGGGGGAGGGACACCCAGGGCTGTGGTTCCCTAGGGAGGGGGGGTCCTGAGATGGCTCAAGGGATTTCCCCAAGAGCCCCCCACAGCCCTCTCCGGCCTCCGCCCCTACCTCCCCTATCCCTTCTTCCCGCTCTCCTCTCCTCCCTCCCCCAGAATCCCCCCTTGCAGCTTGGCCAACTCTGGGTGTTCTCCAGAGGTGGACGCCTGCGACTCCAACCCCTGCCAGCATGGCGGCCGGTGCGAGGACGGGGACGGGGCCTACCTGTGTGTGTGCCCAGAGGGCTTCCTCGGCCACCACTGTGAGACAGGTAGGGTGCCCGCCTGCCCCCCAGGAGGCCCCTCCTCTGGGCTGTGGTCTCCGTGGACCCCTCGAGGGTGCCTTCTGAGCCCCTGGCCCCCCCGTGGCCCTCAGCCTCCAGGCAGCACACCCCTTCCTCAGCTCGGGCCCTCCCGCAGGCTCTTCTGTCCTTGGCCAGCCAGGCTCCTTGCACTGCCCCTTCCACGGGCACACTCTGGCCACGCTCCATGGCTTCCTCTGGCTGTTCGCCCACCAGCCTGGGGCAGTCTCTGGATCCAGGCCAGGCCCTCCCTAACTGTACCTCCCATCGCTGGCTCGGTGGGCAGCACCCCATCTTCCTGGGGGGCATTCCCGCTGCTCTCTGGCACGGAGCTTCCCAGCCTGCCGCTGAATCTCTTTTCCCAGAACAGGAGCTGCAGGTGGCGGTGCCCGGTTTATCTTGGTCAGCCCGGGCCTGGACGGCCCCACTCACCTGCCAAGGGCCGCCGGGGTGGTGAAAGTTCAGGGAGGAGGGCGGCCCTGTGTCACCTCGACCCACCCCACCAGTGCGGGAGAGAGCCAGGGGCAGGGAGGGACCCATATCGCGCTCACTGCTGTCCCCCTCCTTCCCCAGCGAGTGACCCCTGCTTCTCCAGCCCCTGCGGGGGCCGTGGCTACTGCCTGGCCAGCAACGGGTCGCACAGCTGCACCTGCAAAGTGGGCTACACCGGCAGGGACTGCACCGTCGGTGAGCGGCCAGGCAGACGGACGTGGGGAGGGGTGGCCGGACCAGCGGGCAAGGCGCGCTCCCCTGCTTAGAAGCGGGGTGGAAGCGCTAGACCGCAGGGGCCCCATCCTGCCCGCCCCCCGCCCCAACACCCCCCCCTCCCGCGGCGGCCACTGACCTGCGCTTCCCTTGTGCCTCGGCGGAAACCCCGAAGAGCTGCTCCCGCCGACGGCCCTCCGGGTGGAGAGGGTGGAGGAGAGCGGGGTGTCCATCTCCTGGAGCCCGCCCGAGGGCGCTGCCGCCAGGGAGGTGCTGGACGGCTACGCGGTCACCTACGCCTCGGACGGCTCCGCGCGCCGCACCGACTACGTGGAGGGGAGCCGCTCCTCGCACCAGCTGCGCGCCCTGGCGGCCGGCCGCGCCTACAACATCTCGGTCTTCTCGGTCAAGCGCAACAGCCACAACCACAACGACATCAGCAGGCCCGTCGCGCTGCTGGCGCGCACGCGTGAGTGCCCGCGGCCGGCTGGGGCGGGGGTTGGAGGGCGGGAGGAGACCTGGGCGAGAGCGGGAGAGGCGCGCCGGGGCCGCGGGCTTGCCCAGCCTTCGGAGGGTCTGGAGCAGGGGAGGCAGGATGGAGGGGCAGGGCGGAGGCAGGAGGAGGTCCCTTCGCTGGGACTCGGGTCCCATTCTCGGGGGGGGGGGCAAGGGAGTTGCCGTCACCAGGACGCCGGGCGGGGCTCCTGGCCCATCGTCCTGGGGCACAGGGCCATCACTGGCGCTGAAGCTGTGATCAGGGGAAGAGGGGCAGGGGCTCAGGCGCTGAAGATGAAGGGGGAGCCAGGCTGTGAGGGGAGCAGGGAAGGGGAGGGAGTCTCAGGGGCTTTGGCTCGCTTGCCTGTTGCTGGGCGCCTCAGGGAAGAAGAGGAATCCCTAGGTCGTGGCCGTGGATGGACAAGGAGTAGGGTACTGCGCCAGGCAGAGGTGATCCAGGCCAGCCAGGGCAGGGAGGCCTGAGGCCCAGGTACAGCAGGAGCAGGGAGGGGCTGGCTGCCTCTGTGTTTCCAAGAGTTGGGAGCAGATAATGGGGAACCCATGCTGGAGTCTCGAGGAAGCGGGGAAAGGTGGCAGATCTTGGACCAGGAGGGAAGGCCGCCCCTGGGTGGCCAGGGGGCCAGAGTGAGGCCCCAGCGTTGAGCCGGCCACCGGCAGGTGGGTGGGGGTTGGGGGAGACTTGTGTGGCAAAGCGGGAGCGGGGGGTAAAGAGAGGAGCTTAGCAGGTCTCAAGAGAGGCAGGGACTTGCTTGGGGTCCTGGCCAGGTGTGGGCCAAGCAGGGTACAAGGGGAGGCCACCTGGGGAAGCCCATGGGGACCTGCCAGGCAGGTGAGAGCTGAAGGCCAGAGACGCCAACACACAGAGGCCGCAGTGCCGCCCAGCCAGCAGGGAGCCCTGGGATGCCCCCGCGGGGTGGCGCCAAGTGGGTGGCCTACGGGAACCATTCGGGGCCTGAGCAGTAGCAGGCACTTGGGCTGAGTGCGGCTGCCAAAAGGAGGGCCTGCCACGCTCCCGAGATGGGTCTGCCTTGGACAGACATCTGGAGGGAAAGCCTCTCTCCCGCTTTCTGCAGAGCGGGGTGGCCCAGGCGGCAGGGTCTGCCGGAGAGGCCACTGTCGGGGCCATGTCCTCTGGACTGGGGTGCTGTGCCTTGGGAGGCTGAGGGCAGCCCTCCAGGCTTGCACCTTCCCCAGCCCCTCAGTGGCAACACTCTTGAGTTTCTTGAGGTCTTGAGGAGACCACACAGAGGGGAAACGGAGCTCACAAGTGGCCTCTTTCCTGTGGCCACTAAGGGCTCTGTCGATTCCACCCCTTGGGGCCCAGCACTGTCCACACCATGCCCAGATCAATATTCCCTGCCAGACCGAAACAGGTGGCACAAAGAAAAGAGGGGGCCTAATTTAGCTCAGTTGGTAGAACACTGCTCTGCAGTCTCTGAGGTCCTGAGTTCGATTCCCAGCACCGCAAAATGGGAGAAGGACGTGGCAACCCACTCCCAAGGCAATCCCGAAACAGTCAGCCATTGAAAACCCTATGAGGGTCGCTATGAGTCAGATACCGACTTGACGGCACCTAACAACAACAACAGGGCAGCCCAGGTCAGGAAGGACGCTCATTCTACCTGCCACATCACTGTCACATCTCAACGGGGCCCAGGACCCAGCCGGCCTCTGGGAGCCTTGTGGGGCCCCTCTGCAATCACCACCTCTGGAGGCAGGGGCCTGGGCACCTCCACCCAACCTGAGTCCCTGCTGGGTGGCCGAGGGGACGTCTCTCTCCAGTGGCCTCTCTGTGACCCCAGCACCCTTCTGAGCCTTGTCTCGTCTCCAGCCTCCCCTCCCCTGGGAACAAGGAGGTGCCGGCATCTGCTGAACAGCCCGTTGCCCCCCAGGACCCCGCCCTATTGAGGACGTTGAGGTCACCAATGTGACAGCCAATGCCATCTCAGTGCGGTGGGCTCTGCACAAGATCCATCACGCCACTGTCAGCAGGGTCCGCGTGTCCGTCCTCCACCCCGAGGCCCCTGAGGCCCAGTCCACCGAGGTGGACAAGAGTGTGGACCGGCTCACATTTGGGTAAGAGGGGACACCTCAGGGACATGGGGACCTCGATGTGTTCTCTGTCCGTACACCTGCCACCATCCGTCCAGTTCTGGGGGCCTCACCGTGCTGCACAACGTCCCAGGCCCCCGTCAGTACTGAGTGGACCCTAGAAAGAGCAGGACAGGAAAGCCCTGAGATCCTGGGGCGGCCCCCGCTTCACGCACCAGGAACAGGAGTCCTGGCCACTGGACAGCCACGGCCAGGGCAAGATGTGGCCTGTGCTGCTTCTTGGGGCCCCACCACGGACCCCCATGGGTTGGCCACCAGCCAGAGGGAGAGTTCCGGATCCCTGCTCAGAGCGAGCAAGCAGTGCAGGGGGGACAGGAGAGAACGGGGCAAGGAGTCTGGCTGGAGATTTCCTGTGGTTCCTGTGCCCACAGTGCCACACAGCACTGAGCTGCAGGCACTGAGGTCGGCTCAGGGGGACAGCAGGGCAGCGCCCAGCTCAGGGCAGTCAGGGCCACGGTCACGGAGGGCCATCTGGACGCCTGGCACTGCTCTGATTTGGCCCCACGGCCCCTGGGCTGGGCTCCTGAGACTCACCTGCACTTTCTGTTCCTGTCGTCTGCAGAATTGACGAGGCCACTTTTTCTAAGCGAGTTTGTCCTTTCCCTCTGGCCAGATGGCCAGCTGTGCTGAGGCCCAGCCTGCCTTTTCCGTCCTTGTGCTCCCAAAGTTCTCTGGGGCTTCTTAGGGTTCCCGTCACCGTGGTGTTTCTGTCTTGCTCAGGTGTCTTGTCCCTGCTCCGCATCTTCCCTTGGATCTTCTGCCCCCACTCGGGCTGCCACTTCCAAGTCCAGCAGATCTGTTGCCATGCCTTCTCCAGACAGTTTCTGCTGACTTCTGTCCCATTTTGAACATGCATATTTCCTTGTAAGCTTTGTCATTTTTGTTGTTGTTGTTAAATCTGGGCATTTGACCCAGATAATGTGGAACTCTGGAATAGATTCTCCCCCTCTCTTTTATGCTTTGGTTTTGCTTTAGTTTTTTGCTTCTTGCAGGCTCTGTCCAGCTCAGCCTGAGCCGTGAACTTCAGGTCACCTCTCCCTCTGCACACAGTTACTTCCTCACTTTCCCTGAATGTGCATTGGTGCTTTTCAATGTCTAGTCCTTAATGTCTGGCTCCCAAAATGAGAAGAAAAAAATGAAAGGGGTGGAGCGCTTGCCTTTGAGTCCCCTGGTAATCACTTCAGCTGGAGGGGAGGGGGTGTTGACAGCAGTGGCCACTACCGTAACGTCTCCATGTCTGTGATCAGAAGCAGCGATCTGTGATCCCTGACACCTGAGGGAAGGGCTCTGTGCCCCCCACACACACTCCTGTGAGCTGTGTGCAAGAGGCTCCAGCAGCAGGTGCCCAGCTACTGCCAGGGGCTGGGGAGGCTGGGTAGCTGCTGTGTGCCAACAGCTGAAACTGATGGAAACCAACTGCCCTCTTGGAGAAGCCCAGGGTCAGGAAGTAGGCGCATCAGGCAGATCCTACCCTGCACATGTGCCCTCGCACTCCACCATCTCCCCAGAACCCTCTACTCTACCTTTTAAGTGTTGCTTTGACTTATTATTATTATTATTATTATTATTATTATTATTATATTCTCTATCTTCTTCCAAAGAATGATCTGAGCTGGCTTATGGAAGAAACACAAATGGGGCCCAGGTTGGGCAGCTGTGCCAGGAGTCCCATGGCCACCCCGGCCTGGTTCACTGAAAGGACTCACAGAGTGGCACTAGCCCTGAGAGGCCCCCAGAGACGGGTGCGGAGGGAAGGCAGCACAGAGTGGCACTAGCCCTGAGAGGCCCCCAGAGACGGGTGCAGAGGGAAGGCAGCGAAGGGACAGCACCGCAGGGTCTGGAGGGAACAGGCACTCCCATCGCAGCAGAAGTGTGGGGCCGGGAGCAAAATGCCGTGGCCAGGGGAGCGGTTAGGCTCTGTGGCCAGGGCTGTTTCAGCGGCTGCTCACGCAGCATCCCTGCCTGGGCATGCGAGAATTCCAGACCCTCACAAGGAAAGCGGGTATCAGCAACAGCGAAGCACAGTGTTTGCACAAGCAGTGGAGGTGCAAGGAGCCGCCTCCTCCAGGAGGGCTGTGAGAACCCACTGGGTCCCGGGGCCAGCCAGGCGGGCGGGCCCCTGCCACCCCTAGCTGCACAGTGACTTTCTCCAGCTGCCCTTTTCTAGCCTCGCCCATCTGAACACCCATCCTCTGACCACACTGCAGCTGCTCCCAGCCCCAGCCTCCACCCCTCCCCTTACTGGACTAGACAGTGGTGGGGTTTCCCACCTCAGGAGCCCCCATAGCTGAAGGCCACTGATCTGCCCCTTAGGAGGTAGCCTGGGCTCGTGCAGGGCCGTCCACAGGCCCCAGACGTTCCTGTCCTCTCCCTGTCTGCCAGGGCCCTGCTACCAGGAAGAAGATACACTGTGCTCGTGACCACCCTCAGCGGGCCCGGGGGAGCAGAGGGGACCACTGAGAGCCTGGCGTCGGCACCGCTGCACGTGTGGACACGTGAGTGGGCCAGGGTAGCCCCTGCTCTCGGCCTCCACCCCGCAGGGCGTCCTTCTAGAGCTCCGGCCTCCTCCCAGCAAGCAGTCCTCCCTGGAGTGCTCACACGCCGTGGCCTCTCCGAGGTCTGCACTGGGAGCAGGGGTGGGGCTGCCACCCCAGGCTGGCCTGGGTCCTCTGCTGGCCTCTCCCCAGTGTGGACTGCAGACCTGTGGGCCTGAGGAGCACCCTGGGCTGAGGATGCCCCCACGGTCGGAGCTCTCGGAGCCTGTGTCCGGCCCACTCTGGCTACACCCCCTTCCCCAGCGTGCGCAGAGCAGGGCAGCTGATGCACAGCCCAGGGATGGCCAGGTGGAGAGAGGGGGATGGTGGGTCTGTAAGGAGCCGGCTGGTCAGGAGGGATGACTGGCCTGGCAGGGACGACTCTGTGCTTCCCAGGCCTGGGAGCGCCTGACCGAGGCCCTCGGACGTGGTCCACCTGTGGATACGTGTGGGAGGTGTCAGCACTGGGGTCCTGGGCACACCTCAGCCATCCCAGCCCCCTCCCCTTACCTGTATCCTGGGGAGGGTCTGCAGCCAGGGCCCGAAGGTGGAGGGTGCCTGCCCAGACCGCCGTGGTCATGCTCTCACACCCAGACTACACAGCGCTCCCAGTAATGAGATGTGGCCCCGGAGGAGTCCTCAGCAGCCCCTCCCAGGTCCTGGGGGGTCCTTATGCCAGGCCTTCACCTCCTTTCTGTCCCCGCTTCCTCCAGGGCCCCCGCCCCCAGCAAACCTGACCGCCTCGCGCATCACAGCCACCTCTGCCCACGTGGTCTGGGACATCTCCACTCCAGGCGCCCTGCTGGAGGCTTACGTCATCAACGTGACCACCAGCCAGAGCACCAAGAGCCGCTACGTCCCCAACGGGAAGCTGGTGTCCTACACGGTGCGCGACCTGCTGCCAGGGCGGCGGTACCAGCTCTCGGTGACAGCCGTGCAGAGCACGGAGCAGGGGCAGCTGCACAGCGAGCCCGCGCACCTCCACATCATCACGTGTGAGTGCGGGCGGGGCCCCGGCGGGTGGGCGTCAGCCCTGCCGTGGCTGTCCCAGGGTGTGGCATCTTTGTCCAGCGGAGACCCTCCCCTGGCCCGGGCCACCCTGTCCCTGGTGTGACCCAGAGGAACTGGTCTGAGAGCAGGCACCTTGCATACCGTGGGTGAGGAAGGATTCACGGGCGGGGCACAGGCAGTCTGGGGAAGGGAATGTGTTGGGCTTCATCTGGCGCTGTCCCCCCAAGCAGATGCCGGGCAGGTTGAGCAGCAAATGCAGGCCATCACCCAGAACAAGTCAGCAGGGTCCGCGTAGTGCAGAGCAGCCTCAAAGGCTGGGACCGGGCTGGGGGAGAAGGAGCCCCGGGAAGGCTGGGGCTAGAGCATGGCTCTCTGGGGAGCCCCATCCATGCTCTCAGACTCCGCTGCCTGGGCCCCTCTTCTCTTGTCATGTTCTGCTCCCTGCAGTGCCCCGACAGACTGTTCCCCACAATCCTTCGTGTGAACTTTGAGAACGCATGTGGTGTGGGCACAGTGCGTGCCACAGGGGCGCCATGGAGAAGGACCCCAGAAGTGGCCTTCCGGTCTGGGCCTGACCCTCGGGTGACTGGAGGGTGACAGTCAATTTGCTCCGTGTGGAAATGACTCACAGGGGAGTCACTGTCACATCAAGTCCCCTCGGGTTTTAAGGCTTGGTCATGGGGCGCCAGTGGACACAAGGAGGGGAGAGGGCCCAGGAGCCAAAGCCTAGAGGGGCAGGGAGGAGCACCACAGAGGGGAGACTGGGAGCAGCTGCATGGTGGAGGCCCAAGCGGCCACACGGAGGACGGCTGGCTGCTCCCGAGGGCACTCACTGTGCCCACACCACACACGTTCTCAAAGTTCACACAAAAGATTGTGGGAAACAGTCTGTCGGGGCACTGCAGGGAGCAGCATATGACAAGAGAAGAGGGGCCCAGGCAGAGGAGTCCGAGAGCATGGACGGGGCTCCCCAGAGAGTCATGCTCCAGCCCCAGCCTTCCCGGGGCTCCTTCTCCCCCAGCCCTGCCCCAGCCTTTGAGGCTGCTCTGCACTATGGGAATTTCAGACCCAGACCAGCCACCTGCCTACTGGCTGGGCGCCAGGCCACCTGCTAGGTAAGATAGGCAGGCTGGGGCCCCTCTGCAAGCTGTGACGAGGGGAGGAGGAGGGGAGGAGGGCACTGGGGTGGGAGGCTGAGGGACTCTGCTGGGGTGGCAGATGGAGCCCCATCTCCAGGCCTGTGTCAAGGTACAGACCATGGCTGAGGTGCCCATCGGGAGAGCCAGCTTGAGGACAACCATGTTTCCAGGGCAGCCTGGGACAAGTACCCAGCCCCCACCTTGCAGATGGAGGGCGTGGGGCCAGGGTGGGGCCCTGGCTCCTCCAGGCCGCGTGCAAATGCAAGGCCCCTCCTCAGAAGGGACTGGGCGGGCGGCCTGGGCTTCGCGGGCACCTTGCTTCCCCCACTTCCCTGCCCTGCAGCAGGAGGGGGACAGGAGCTAGTGGCCACTCCCCCTCTTCCCCCTGCTCCACAGCCCCCAGGGACAGCAGCGACAGACGCTGGCACCAGGGAGGGCCACACCCACGGGGGCTCAGAAACAGACCGCCCCCCGTGCGTCTGCGGGAGCTGCGCCTGCTCAGCGACCACGGTGCCCCCGAGGCGCCGACCCAGCTGCCCAGGTGCGTGCCCGGCTTTCACCCTGCTGTCCCCGCGAGGCGTTCGGCTATCCGGCCTCGTGACCCCCCCGCCCCTCTGCAGGTTCTCGGAGCTCGTGGACAGAAGAGGGAGAGTGAGCGCCAGGTTTGGTGGCTCACCCAGCAAGCCGGTCACCGTGAGACCTCGTGAGTGCTCAGTGGTCAGCCCTCGTGGCCCCGCTGCCACCCTCCCCCAGGCCTGTCCCCAGCATGAGTGCCAAGGCCCTTGAGCCCCGGGCTTACAGATGCCCACTGCCCAGCACTCCTGTGGGGGCCTTGCCCCTGACCGTGCTTGACCCTCTGGGGTCCTGGGGTCAGCTGTCCACAAGGAGAGCAAAGCTGGAGGCCCTCCCCACTGTCGGCATGCAGGCCGGGGGCGCAGGCTGCTGACAGGGCAGCCAGAGAAGACGACAAGTAAGAACGTTCAGAGTGGGCGCGAGGCACTTATGAGCTCTGTTTGCCGAGTTAGGGCTGGGTTTGCTCAGTGTGCGGGAGACAGGAGGCTGCCGTGGCCTCGGCTTTGACTTCTCCAAGTGTGGTACGTGGGTCGGCAGCCTTGCCTGGGAGCTTCCAGCTGCACGGACCCCCCAGGGCTGCTGGCCGAGCAGGTTCTAGGAGCACATGTCCACCTGGAGCTGAGAGGCTGGGTTCCAGACACAGCCTTCGGGTCCTGGCCCCGCCCAGGCCTTAGCTAGCAGGGCCACGTGAGGCAGCACACTGGCCCAGCACCCACAGAAGAAGAGCGGTCCCACACACTGTGCCCAGCGAGGCCAGCCCAGCAGACCTAGGCGTGGCGGTCCAGGTGCCTTGGCCCCTTCCCATTTGCCTCAGTGAGTAAGGGGAGTAAGGGGCAGGTCCTCGAATCTGCCTGTGGCAGGCAATCCCGATTCTCACAGAGGTCCTAGCCACGTGCCACGGGACCTGCTGAGTGGCAGTGCCCTGGGAACCCCGTGGGAACCTCGCCTCTCACCTAGCGGCCAGGTGCCTGTCCTCAGGGGTTCTCTAGCAGAGGGCTGACCGCCAGTCAGTGAGTGTTCAAGGCAGGGCAGGGGAAGGCACTGTGTGGCAGGGAGAGAGGAGGGGCAGGGTGGCAGGGGGTCACTGCCTCACGGTGAGCAGAGGGCAGGGAGGGACCAAGGGCCAAGTATGTGGGGAGACAGGATGGTTGAGCTGCCCACAAGATGCCTGGTGGCGGGCAGGGTGAGATTTGGGGTACAGAGGCAGGGCTCATCAGACTTGGCGCCAAGGGGGCAGATAGCAGGTACCCAGGGGTAGAACCGAGAACCTTGTACAGAGGTGACTTACAGCTGGGGGGCCAAGAGCACAGGCTGCAGAGAATGAGGGCAGATAACAGGCAGGGTGAGGAGGCACTGCCCCTTGTGAAGCAGGGGCAGAGGGAGCAAGAAGGGGAAACCGGTCCAAGGACGGTGCCACAGCGTCAGCTGCCAAGCAGGGCAAGGCCCCTCGGGAAGCTGGCCACTGGTGGCCTTTCCCAAGCAGCTTGTTGGACAGCCCTTGAAGTGGAAAGCAGAGTCCTACTAAGGGATAGCAGGAGTCAGTACCAGGGCCACAGTGCTCTGCCAGGATGTGGGGGTCAGTGGGTGGCCAGGGAGTAGCTCGAGAGGCTGGCCCCAGGACAGACCAGGGCGCGAAGTGGGTGCTGTGTGGTCACCTCCAGCTTCTCCTAGAACCCACCTCCCTGGCGCCACTTGAGAAAATGGAGGAGGCTCCTGAGCAGGTCCACCTGGCCCTCCAGCTCCCTGCGCCCAGCAACAAGGATGCGCAAAGTAAGTCAGCAGCAGTGGAGGGGACCTGGGGCTGACTGCTCTTTGTGACCAGCCTTGGTGATGAATCCCACAGGGAGGGGATAGGAGGCATGGGGCCTCCCAGAGGGCAGCCTGGCACCCCCACGTGGGCAGGGAGGGGCGAACCACACCCCCCAGGCAGTGCACTCTGACCCCTCACAGACAGGAAGGAGGTCGGGGCAAGACCCAGGCTCAGTACTGGAAAGACGGGCCGATGACCGCCTCCTGTCGTTGGCCTCGCCCACCGCTACCTCCATCCTCTTCCACACAGTGAAGCCCAGGTGGGGCCGTCGCCCTGGGCCGCTTCTCTAGGGAGGAGTTACAGCCATCCATGGAGGGAGGGCTGCCCACCCAAGCTTGGCAAGGGTGCAGGTTGCCTGGCACCTGGACAGACTGCCAGCAGAGCCCTGTACAGCCCCGGGCGCTTCTCCAGCATCCCAAGGGAGGTGCTTGTGGCCCAGGAGGCATTTTCCTCTTGGACGGCATCAATGGACGCGTGTGCCCGGTATTGTCATATGCTCGCTCTGCCCTGTTCCTTCTCATTCCTCTGGGGACAGTTGTTCCAGGGCCCTTTCTCCCCTGAGTGACATCAGACTCAAGATGGGCTCGGCCTCAAAGAAAGCTGAATGTTTGGGTAAAGGCAGGAGCCTCAGGATCTCTCCTGAGGTCTCACCAGCGAGACCCCCTCCTCAGGTCCCCAGGGACATCTGTTCCCATCAAAGGCGCTTGCAGAGATACTTTGGCAACATTGGCTCCAAGTTCTGCATTCTCCCATCAAAGTGAGGGGTCTGAGAGGCTCTTGACCTCTTGAGGACGGGGCACGTGGGCTCCTGTGGCGGTGCTGGCAGCGAGGTGCTCCCTAACTTAAGGCGTGGTTCACTCTGAATGGAGACACGCTGCTGCTTTTTTGGGTGGAATTAAGCAAACACTGCACTGAATGGTTTACATTGTGTCAGCCCCTCTCAGGACTGGATGTTCCAGTTCATTAAGTCCAGAGATAAGGGTATGAGGTGGCACTCCTGGGTCCCTTCAGAGGAGAGATTCAAGCTGGCCCAGGGCTGGCCTCGTGGCCACTGCCATTCTGCAGTGTTTGTTGGCATGAGGTGGTTTTTTAGTGCTGACACAAGAAAAAGAATCCTTAATCACCCCTGGGAGTGCAAAGTCAATCGCCATCTTTGCTTCCCGTTGGTCCCACTGTCCTGCCAGCTCTTTTCATCAGTTCTGTCAGTCAGCATTGACAGATCTGGACCCCAGCCCAAGACCCAGGCCTGAGCAGGAACTTCTGCCTGGCTTTAGTTCCCCTGGTCTCCCTGCAGTCCGCCATTATCCTTCATTCTGTGTCTGAGCCCGTGGTCTTCATAAGTCCTTAAAGGGTAGGAGGCAGGGTAGGAGTGATTCCACTGCAGACAGGCGCCTGCACGGCACAGGGCAGGGGAGGCACCTGGACGGGACAGCGGCCCAGACACGTCTTCCGCTCAGGCTCCTGTACAGAGCAGCGGAGGGCGTGGGTGCACAGTCCACGGGTAGGCTCACCGGCGCTTCGTCATGCGCTCCCTGGGCAGAAGGCACATAGGCAGCACGTAGCAGCCATGAGCGGGGCTGTTACGGCTGTCGAGCAGGGCTTCTGGCACGCGTGTGAGAGTAGGCACGCTGGAACGCAGGGTGTGTACGTGCAAGCTGCAGAGCCTGCTGAGCCGTTTTCTGGGCTGATGCCCACCCACACCCTCCAGCAGCGATCAGGCATCAGGTGCGGTCAGCTCAGGCTCTCCAGAACTGGGTCTTACTGGGTCACGGCTGACTTAATGTCTTGTAGCAGAGTTTTATGTGGAACAGACTATTCCTGGGTATTGTATGGCTTGAGACTACTAGGAATGTTGGCGTTTAAGTTACACGCATTTCCTTATTTTTTATCGTTGCTGTGTAGATATTACTTGACTTTTTATTATGACCCATCCAACCATCCTGCCAAGTGCTCTGATGTTCTTTGGGATCTCTGTGCAGTCATATCTTTTTAAAACTTAACTATCTACCTTTTAAATTCAGCCCTATAGCTCATCTGATTTTTGTAAAGTAGAAACCAGCACTTCTTATGGATGCATAGTATCCCATAGTCCTTTTCTGACCACCTTTCTCCCGGCTGTCAGCCACCACCTCTGTGGTAAGTCAGGTGACCACGCACACATGAGACCATTCTGGGCTGCCTCTTCTGTTCTGCTGTGTTCCCTTCCATGAGCCAAGACACGCAGCTTAGTAACGGTGGGTTTAGTGTGACCTGTACGCTGTAGGACCAATCTTCCTCCCTTGACTTCCAAGAGAGTCTCAAGAGTTCTTGGTCTGTTATATGTCAGCTTTGTCAAGTTCCATAAGGTACTTGTTCATACTTTACATGGTGAAACTTCTGTAAATGCTTAGCTGTCACCTGGAAGGGACAGTTTGGCTGGATATAAATTTCAGAGTTCCTTTCTCCATTGTCATCTGGAATCTCTGGGGTCCTTCTTGTTCCTGTTCCTTGTAGAGTTTCCTGCTTCTTTTCTCTGAAAACAGTAGGACTTTTCTTTCTCAGGGACCCCAGGTGCCCTAAAAGCAGTTAATGCTCCCAAGGGTGTTTCCTCACCAAGCAATCATCCAGGTCAGGGCTATACCTTCAAGCCTGGGGCAGAAGCTCTTGGAGAGGAGGGGGTTCCCAAGACTGTAAGCAGTCACCCTGGGGGTTTGGAGACAAGAGTGAAGAAGTGGATCCTAACACTAGTCAGACTGTCCCCGTTTCCCCTGGCTCCTCACTCCAGCAGAGCTCCTAGACTCTCCTGGTTTATGCCCCTCGACACTACACCAATGGTTTGGTGGCTGTCACCAGAAGGCCAGGCAGATACCATCCCCAGGCACCAGGAGGCAAGCACAGGGCTTGAATTGCTGTCCTCTGGGACCCATCCACATGGGAGCAGCCCACTGCCTGGTGCCAGGGCACAGCTCCACCCTATTCCCCACCCAGTTCAAAACAGCCTTCTATTTTGAATGTGTGTGTGTGTGACGATAAACTCAGGACTTAGTGGAGATGCGGACACAGGACCAGGTACAGGGGCAGTTCTCAGCCTCATACCCTGACGCTGCGTGAGCTGCAAGCTCAGGCCCTGTCAGCCTGAGGGTGGCACAATGTCAGTCATGGTCTCTGGGGCCACGGCTGCTTCAGGTGAGGTAGGTGAGGGCTTAGAACATACCTGGGTGGATTCTCAGTATTCCCACACTGCCTCATTCTTGTAAGGCTGCTTTAAAATGTCTCGGAACCATTGTGTACAGTGTAAAGTTCATATGGAACCACAAGGGACTCAAAATAGCAAAATAAGAGAGAGAGAGAGAGAGGGAGAGGGAGAGGGAGAGGGAGAGGGAGAGGGAGAGAGAGATTCTGAAAAAGAGGGGAAAGGTAATAAGATACTTCTCAATGTCAAAACCTGATGGGGGGCAAGTCAGGGAGGGGCAGGGAGAGAGAGGGAGAGAGAGGGAATTTGGAGGATTCACACTGCCTAGTGGCAAAATCTGCCCCAAACCAATGATAAAGTCAGTGTGGTATTGCTTAAGGATAGGTACTTAAACAAATGGAACAGAACTGAGAGTCCAGAGATGACCACCTGATTCTGATAAGCTGGCCAAGACCACCCAGTAAGAAAAGGCCAGTCTTCTCAACAAGTGATGCTGGGATGCCTGGATGTCCACAAGCAAAAGGATGAAGTTGGACTCCTACCTCACACTATATACCTCATACCCAAATTAACAGAATAGATCCCAAGTGCTAGGAGCTATAGTCAAAACTCTTGGGAGAAAATATAAGAATAAATTTTCATGACATCGGATCTGGAAGAGGATTCTTAGATACAACATTAGAAATATGAGCAACAAAAGGAAAAAAAGATAAATGGGACTTTATCAAAACTCAGAAATTTTGTGCTTCAATGGACACTATTTGGGGGGTTACTGGGGGTTGAACCCAGGGTCTCACGCCTGCATGCTTTGCAAGTGCTGGGCCACTGAGCTACGCCCCCAGCCCATTTTTTTTTTTTTTTTTTCACTTTTTGAGACAGGGTCTCACTAAGTTACGCAGACTGCCCCTGGTCTTGAACTTGAGATCCTCCTGCCTCTGCCTCCTGAGCTGCTGGGATTACAGGTGCGCGCCACCACACCCGGCACTAATGGACACTATTAAGGAAATGACAGCCCACAGAATGGGAGGAAGTGTTTGCAAATCATCCATCTGTTGAGGGGCTTGTATCTAAATATGTAAAGAACTCTTAGAAATGAATAATGAAAAGGCAAAGAGCCCAATTTAAAAATTGGCAAAGGATCTGAAGACATATTTCCCAGAAAGACCCATAAATGGCCTGTCAGCACATGAAAAGAATGCTGGCTGTGGGTCATCAGGATACTGCAAGCCAAAACCACAATGAGGTGCTGCTTCACACACACACAAGGATGGCTGGAACTGAAAGGTCAGATTGTAGCCCTGGTGAGGGTGTGGAGAAACCAGAGCCCTCACCCACTGCTGGTGGGGATGTGAAGTGGTACCGCCGCCTGGCAGTCTGGTGGTTTGGCAGTTCCTCACAGGAGTAGAGCTGAAGTTACGTGATCTAGAAATATCCTTCCGGGTATACAACCAAAAGAAATGAACACATGCATCCACACAGGTCTCGCACACGAGTGTCCACAGAAGCACCATGAACAACCAGCAAGGGTGGAAGCAGCCAACTAATGAGTGGGGATGACCTAAGCGTGGCATATCCACTCCACGGAATGTTATTTGACCACAAAAGGAAGGACGTGCTGTCACATGCAGTAACGTGGGTGAACCCTGAAACGCACCAAGTGACACACAGAAGTCCCTATGGGGTTCCTCTCGTATGGAAGCCTAGAACACGGAACTCCGTGGTGACAGAAGGTCCCTTAGTACCTGCCGAGGACAGGGGGGCGGGGGGTAGGAGTGCCAGCCACAGGGTATGAAGATTCTTCCCAAGGTGGTGGAAGTGTTCTATAATTGACTGCACTGAGGGTTGCCTGGGGCCGGGGATGTGGGGGAGAAGCCCCTGGGCTAAAGGCAGGAGACACGGAGACAGGTGACAGAGGACGATGGGGGCCTGGGTTCCAAGCAAGGTCAGAAGAAAAGCCGTGGGCAGGGCACAGGCAAGCTCGGCACAGGGGGTCTGTCGGGAGCCCCCTCCCAGCCCACGTCCTTTCTCCTTGAAGTCATGGGTCAGGACGAAGCATGCTGGAGAGGCCTGCCTTCCACCACTGCCCTCTCTGCATACCTCATATGAGCCACCCTCGGGCCAGCGGGTTGGCAGCCTACAGCAGCATGCCACAGCAGAGAGGGGATGGGGCTGTCACCGCTGCCCTCACGCACCCTGGCGAAGGCACTAAGAGATGCAGCCTGCAGGGCTGGCAGGCCGCCCTGCGCCCAGCCGCTGATCTTTCCTGCCTGTGTCTCCAGGTGCCCCCGGGAGCTGCTCAGAAGACGCCTGCCAGAACGGAGGCACCTGTGTGCCCGGTGCCGATGCCCACAGCTGTGACTGTGGGCCTGGCTTCAAAGGCAGGCGCTGTGAGCTTGGTAAGTCGGGCTGGCCGCTGGGCCAGGGCCTGGCCTGGGGAGGCTTGTCCTGACTGCCTGTGACTGGGCCCTGGGATGCTGGGCGCATAAACCTGGGCACTCCCAAACCTTGAAGTACCAAGACGAGTCCAAGAGTGGCCAAGTGGGGAGCTTCAGAGATGAGCCGTGAGCCACTGGAGGCCACTCGGCTGCCCAGAGCGGGGCTGAGAACAGCCAGGAACAGGGCCACGAGGAGCGGCCACAGCACAGCAGGGGGAGGCTGTGGAGGCCAGAGTAGTGGTGAGAGGGACAACAGAGTGGGTGGGAGAGACACGGGCTCCTTAAGAATGCCTTTGAAGCCGGGCGCCATGGTGCACGCCTGTAATCCCAGCGGCTCGGGAGGCAGAGGCAGGAGGATCCAAGTTCGAGACCAGAGGCAGTCTGTGTAACTTAACGAGACCCTGTCTCAAAAAGTGAAAAAAATGGGCTGGGGGTGCAGCTCAGTGGTCCAGCACTCCCAGAGTATACAAGCGCAAGGCCCTGGGTTCAACCCCCAGTACCACAAAAAAAAGAATGCCTTTGAGGGCTGGGGATGTGACTCAGTGGTGAAGTGCTTGCCTGGTACGTATGAGGCCCTGGGTTTGAACCTAGCACCAAAGGTGGGCACACAGAAGCTCCCACACCTGCCGTGTAGTTCTAAGGCCAGGCCAGCCTGCAGGCTGCAAGGACAGCTGCAGCCAGGAAGCCCTGCTGATGGTGAGCGGTGCTAGGACGAGGCCCCGAGCCCAGGACACAGGTGGTACCGACTCCCAGGCCCACACAGGCTGCCAGGGGCTCCCGCAAGAGTCAGGGAGAGCCCCATGGCATCAGCCGCGACTGAGCCCGGCCCTTCTCCCTTGTGCCACAGCCTGTGAGAAGGTTCCGCACCCCTGCACACGGTTGGTCTCAGAGACGAAGTCCTTTCCAGTCTGGGAGGGAGGCGTCTGCCACCACGTGTAAGTTGGCTTCGCTCCTCTGCCTTACCACGCTGGTAGTTTCCTTGGCTTGCCAAAGTGCTTCCCCACGACCTGGGAGGGATGGTGGCTGCAGAAGGCACTGGCTTTGACCGCTGGTGCCCTCAGACTGGCAGGTCAGGAATCTGAGGCACAAAGACTGAATGACTTGCCCAGGCCCATGCAGCTGAGGAGCCGGCTGAGAGCGCAGGCCTGGCCTCCATGCCCCGGACTCCCGCCAGGTGCCCGGTCAGATGCATGTGGATTTCAGGGCCTTTCTTCCTTAGGACAAATAGTGCACAAGAACGTCAGCCCCAGGTCTGCCATTCATTCAGGATGTGGCCCCGGCCGAATCACTCCTACCCCAGTTTCCCTTCCTGTGAAGTGGGTTGGGGGGAGGGCCGCCTAGCTCATCACCTGGCACCCTTCTTGCTGGGTCCCACTCAGATCCGATCAGGCAACACAGCTCTCCGCTCCTGCTGTGTGCCCAGTGGCCGCACGCCCTTGGCACACGTCAGCAAGGGCAGCTGTGGAGCGTGCACCCTGCACACCGTAGAAGGCCATGAGCTCTGCAGGAAGGAGATGGAGGCACGAGGTGGGCCAGGCGGGGGACAGCATGTCAGGCAGGCTAGCGGAGGAGGTGATGCTCAGCAGACATGGAGGTGGTGGGGACACTCTAGGGAGGGGCGTTCCACACAGGCAGGATGTCCGTTACCAAGGCATGGCGCTGGGGCGTGCCCCGCCTGTCTGAGGCCAGCACAGAGGCCCGCATTGCTGGAGTGGTGGGAAGGCAGGGGTGGGGAGCGCCTGGGGCCCTGGGGACCTGCAGAAGGGCTGTGATGTTTGTTGAGATGGAAGAGCTCTTGAAGTGCTCTGAGCAGAGGAGTGACGTGCCTGACTGCATTTCCCAGACCTCTGTGGATGCTCCTCTGCGGACGGGATGGAGGGGCCGCGGCAGAAAGCTCCACGTGAAGCTGGGTTGAGTCACAGTAGGAATACGTGAGAGAGGCTGATCTGCATGGGGCTGGGGAGGCGGTGTTGACAGGCGTTGACCCCGGACTCTGATGGCAGTCTACAACCACAGAATCCTATATATATATTTTTTTTTTTTGGTTTTGTTTGGTTTTTTTTTTTTTTTTTTTTTGACAATACTGGAGGTTGAACTCAGGGCCTCATGCCTGCTAGGCAAGCCCTCCGAGCTGCATCCCAACCCTTTTTTTTGAGATAGGATCTTGTGAAATTGTGCAGGTTGCCTCTGGCCTTGAACCTGCAGTCCTCCTGCCTCAGCCTCCCGTCACTGAGATTACAGGCATGCACTACGGTGTCTAGCCTATAATTTTTACTGAATGCTGAACACTATAAATTTTACATTACTGAGTGCTGGATGTTTTTTTTTTCTTTTCAGGATTTTTTTTTTCCCCCCTGAAAGGCAGTCTTTGAGTATAGTTTGATCCTTTTGAGGCTTGCTTTACGGTAGCTTTAGAGGATCTTTATTGTGGGGTTAATTTCACTCCCTTCTGTGGCACTGTCTTCCTGGAGTGTCTATGGGTGGTCTTCCATTAGACAAGATCTTGCAGCTCTGGCTCTGGGTTTAGTTTAGCTCAACTGTCCTTGCTCAGCCTCATAGGGGTCCGCCCTGTGCACGCACAGCGTGGCTTCACCCACAGATTTGCAGGGCTCCTCCTCTGCACAGTTCCGGCCTCTCCAGTACACTGACCCACAAACTCCAGCTACCTCTGCCTCCCCAACTCCGGATCTGTTTCGTCAACTCAGTGTGACCTCTGCCTGGACCCCGTCTCTGCAGTGCAGTCCAAAAGAGTGCTCTGGGCTAACCTGCAGGATGACCCCACATGCATCCCTCCTCAGAGCTTACGGTCTTCTCAGGGCTGCTGTTTGCTAGCATCTGAATATAGTCACTTCCTATGTCATGTCCGGCCCTCTGGCCATTTGCCCTGGGAGTCAGTTCCAGGCCCTGCGCCCCACACAGCCAGAGGAGGAAGTGTTACCAAAGATCCCACCAGACTCAGGGGGTGCTGGGGCTTCACCGTCAGACGCCCAGATTTCTCTTTTAAATGCCTCTGCCGCCGGGCGCAGTGGCGCACACCTGTAATCCCAGCGGCTTGGGAGGCGGAGGCAGGAGGATCGCAAGTTCGAGGCCAGAGGTGGTCTGCGTAATTTAGTGAGACCCTGTCTCAAATAAACTAAAAAAATGGGCTGAGGGCACAGCTCAGTGGTCCAGCACTTGCAGAGCATGCAAGCATGAGGCCCTGGGTTCAACCCCCAGTACTGCAAAAAAAAAAAAAAAAAAATGCCTCTGCCCCTGAGAGCTCTCACGAGACCCAAAGTGCTGTCCTACTCCTGTCACCCAACACTGCCAGGGGGGCACTGTCAGTAATCCCCACTTGACATGAAATGGAGGCTCAGGAGTTAAGAAGGCCTGCTCAGAGTCGGGCTTGATCATACTGTTCCGCACAGGCGACATCTGCGCCTGCAGCCCAGGGTAACCTAGCTTCTCCATGACACGCCCTCAAAACAAAGAAGAGGAGGGTCAAGCCTCCAAAAGGCCTTGGACTGAGTGCCCAGTCTCCTGCAAAGCCACATCACTGAAATTCCACACTGTCAACTGATACCATATGACTCCGTCGGCTCTCATCAAAATGCACTCTAAAGTGGGTGCGTTTTATGTATTTTGTGCTGGGTGAAGGTAATTTTTTAAAATCATCTGACTTTTATGTTGGACATTTTAATATGCCCATGTTGTTGTTAGGTGCCGCTGAGTGGGTATCCGACTCATAGCGACCCTACGTACAACAGGGGAAACACCATTGTCAGTGCTTCTCTGCTGTTCACAGGGTTTTCAATGGCGGATTGAATTTTTTTAGGAGTGGGTTGCCGGGTCCGTCTCCCAAGCCTACAGCACCTGGTGTTCCCAGGCGGTCTCCCATCCAAGTACTAACCAGGCCCAACCCTGCTTAGCTTCCAAGATCTGACAGGATCCGACACCACAGAGCTACGGCTGCAGGCAATATGCCCATAGGAGACGACATTTTATTAGGAACACAGTGGTCTTTCTCTCCAAGACCCCCATTCGCCTGGGGTCCACACAGCCTAGGTGGAGCGGTTTGGCAACTGTCTGTTTCAGGGCCTGGTTTCACAGAGCTTTCTCATCACAAGTACAAGAGATGACATTTGATTAGGAAAACAGTGGTCTTTCTCTCCAAGACCTCCATCCACCTGGGTTCCACACAGCCTAGGTGGAGTGGTTTGGCAACTGTGTTTCAGGGCCTGGTTTCACAGAGCTTTCTTACCACAGGTACAAGAGAGTCTACAAAGTTCACCAGGACGTCTGCTTCAAAGAGCGCTGTGAGAGCACAAGCCTCAAGAGACCCCAGACAGGTGCGTCTCGGGGCCAGGCTGCACCCTGCACCCAGCCCTGCGGGGTGATGGGCAAGGGGGTGGCAGGTTGGGCAGAGCTGGGCTGGCTGGCTGGCTGCCTACGAGTGCAGCCCAGGCAGCTGTGCCCTGCTCTGGAACCACGTGCCCACCTACGTGCGCAGGAGCACGTGGAGGGGTGCAGCTGGTATGGGGTGTGGGCGGCCACCTGGTTCTGCACATTCACACATGGTGCTGCCTCAGGGAGGCACGCGGCGCTGACAGGCCCAGGTGCGTTCCCTCAAGTACAGAAAACCTCCGCTTGCCTTGTATTCACGCTTGCCACGGTTCTTTGCCACGGTTCTTCCCCACGTGGTGTGGAGATGGCCACAGGAATTACTACTGTTTGGGGTTTTACTGCACAAGGTGCCTGAGAACATTATTTCACAATGGGGAGTCCAAGTCTCAGGCATGTTCTCCGTGGACTGGCCGTAGCCACACAGCCTTGCTTCACGTGGTTGAGTGCCAAGGAGAGGCTGCGGTGTGCGTTCACCAGCAGGCTGCCTGGCCTGGGTCCGCGCTGTCTCCCAAGGCAGCCCTTGCTTGCTTTCTTCCACACCCTCCCTACATCTCCACAACGCACACCCAGCCAAGCTGCCGTCCTCTCGTTCCACGGCTGCCACTTCAGGCAGGAGTGTGCACCAGACTGAAAGCCAGTCACCACGGCACTGTCTGTCCCAATGGTGTCGCACGTGGATGTGTGTACATACTGGGAGGCGAAGTGGCAGCAGGGGTGACTGAGGTAGGGTCAGAGGTGTACCAGTCTCTTTCTCACTGGACCACTTTTCTTAATTATTCCAGGAAACAAAGCAACAGTCAAACACTGAAGAAACCTGAAGGTATGTCCCCCGCCGCCCCAGGAGCTGTGGGGAAATGGGAGATGCCCCACCCAGCACTGGGTCCTGAGTGCTGCAGCCTTCTCTGGCACTTTCGGAGCAAACTCCAGTTATAACCATGACCAGGAAGGCTCCAGAATTCCCTGCGTAGAGCCTCCATGGCCCTAACCCAGTCTAGCCACAGACACGGTATCACCTCTGGGTGGAAATGAGGCTCTTGAGGGTGAGAGCAGAGCCTGGAGGGAAATGAGGACCAAGTCCCATGGGGGGGGGCATAACAAATCAGAGAGCCTGCAGTACCACCTGGTACCTACAGGGAGGTTGGACCCAGTGGTGGGAGGGCCTGTGATGCTGAGGAATTCTAGGGGTGCCGGGAGGGACCTAAGGGAACGCCCCTGAATCTGGTGAACGCCACTCTACTGGAAGGAAGACTAGGACAGGGGCCTTGGTCACATAACATTTGGGAAGCCCTCGAGACAGTCTCTCACTGGGAGGGTCACAGTGGATGCTGGAATTCTAAACATCATGAACTGTGAAAGGAACTTTACCTGTGTTTGATCCAGCGTTTCCCTTTCCCACCTCCCTGCACACAAACTCTTGAACCTTAAAGGGTGCTGTATTCTTCACAACTGTGTGCAAAGCCCTGGGCCACAGTGAAGATCCCCACGCGCAGCCTGAGCTCAGCTCCACACTGGCTCCGTAGACTAGCTGGCCGCTTCTTGGCCCTCAGAGAGCCTGAGGGGCAGGAAGGGGAGGCACCCTCAGTACCGAGCTGCTTCAGGGGCAGGACCGCCTTTCCTCCTCTGCCCAAGGACATGCAGGAGAAATGTCACCCCCAAGAACCACCTAAGGCTAACCAGGGCAAAGGTGCTTCCAGGTGTGGCTTGCACCAAGACAGAGGGTCCACACGGACTGCGGGGGCAGGGCCACGGCCATGCTAGAGTTCCTCGCGTGTCAGAAGAGGAAGCTCTCAGAGGTGGCCTGCACAACCGAGCCCGTGTTTCGGACCGTTTCAGATGTGAGAACTGCCTGACGGCGGCTGACAACACTGAGCTCTTGTCCCCCTAGCGGCATCGCGTCCCTTCTTGCCTCAGCCTCTAAGAACACACGCGTGCGCGAAGCACACTCTAAGCTCGTGAGCAGTTTATTCCTGGGAAGGATGGAGAGCCCACAAACATCACGTGGGTTTGAAATATCTGTGTGGCCACAAGTAACCTGAATGTTTATGAATCTTTTAAGAACTCACAGAACAAACTCATCCCTTTAAAAACAGATGAGAACCCAACCAGCTTACAGAGCCTCTATTCTCAGAACTATGGAGAAATCATAAACAAGCAGGACACAGAGACGCCCCTGGACACCCTCTGAAGAACAGCACAGAAACTCACTCTGATCCAGAAGGCCTTGGAGAAAAGGCCCAGCATCGTCACCAAGTAGAGAAAGATGAGAGAAGCAGCAGCTGTCGACTCAAATCTAACAGTCAGAACTCGAAGCCCCCGTGTCCTGAGCGATGGCGTGCAGTCTTCCTCCAAACACCGAACCCGTGGGTCCCTACAGACAGTGTATACAGGGTCCTCCTGTGAAACACGGAGCCCCGACGTATGGGTCCATGGAGTCCTCCTCAACAGTGATCCCACGTGTCCCTACAGAGGTGCGTGTGGTCCTCCGCAACACTGAGCTCAGGTGTCCCTACAGACAGGGTGCGTGCAGCCCTCTTTGTTCCCTCGCTCCTCCCCGCCCCCACCACAGCCGTGCAGAAATCCTGCCCGTGTGAGAATGAGCACAGGTCCTCCTGAAAAAGGCAGCCACTCGTGGCTGGGGGTGGTGGCGCCTGCCTGCAATCATAGCAACTCAGGAGGCAAAGGTAGGAAGATCGTGAGTTTGAGGCCAGTTTAAAAGACGGGCTGCCGATGCAGTTCGGGGGTACAGTGCTTGCAAAGTGTGTGCACACGCTGGTTTCAGCCCCTTGGTATTGCAAAAGGCAGCCCTTCTAAAGAGGGAGACACCTGTCATTCTCCCAACACCTGTTCTTCTTCAAAGAATCTGAGATGTGCTTCTGACACGCCACCCACCTCAGGAATTTCTAAAACCCAGGAAGATGAGGCCTAAAAATTGAAGTGGACATCAAGAGACAAGGTCCTGGCTGTAGTCAGTCAACCCTGTGACCTCTGTCCCCGGGTCTCCAGAAAGCAGAAGGCCCGGCCTCCACACATACTGGCCCCCCAACAGACTCCTCCATGGCCGATCTCCCACGAGGCACCACAGCACTTGGGATCCAACCTGGCCTGTAGTCTTCCAGGGTCCAGCCCAGCCTGTGAGTGAAGACCACATGCCACGCGCCCAGGTTAGCGAGGCTATGACGCTTCTGCAGTGCGCACAGACCCACCCGCAGACTCCAGGCTCAGAGAGAGAAGTGTCCCTTGAGCCCTAAAACATTAAGGAGCAAAGGCCTCAGTCAGCTTCCAAAATAGACACAGGCAGGGGCACAAGAGGTGGAGACAAGGAACCTCGCCCAGCTTCACTCCCACAGTACTTATGCTGATCACAAGGCCCAATGCATTTCCAAAAAGGAAATGCTGATTACCACTACAATGGAGTTGCAAAGCTTTTAGTATACAACAGGGGGTAGCAGACTTTTTCTACAAAGGTTCAGGCAGTTGTTTTTGGCTTTGCAGACTGGACTGCCTGACAACCAGTAGCCCTGCCACTGTTGTGCAAACCCAGACACACATGTGCAACTGAATGAGTGTGGCTGTGTTCCAATAAAACTTTACGAAAACAGATAGTGCCATAACTGGTGGGGCCCTGGTCTATGAGATCGCCTGGGCTTCGGCTGCATGCAGAGGAAGCCATCCCTGGATGACAAGTCATCACCAAGGCACCAGAGACCCCTGAACGGTCACAGCAGAAAGGCTATCTAGACCCCTTGCTCTGCAAGCTGAGGCACACCCCTATGAAGCAGCAAGAGCTCCTCCTTTGAAGTCCGAAGGCAACACAGAGGGACTTTGGGGACAGGCTACATGAGACGATGTTCAAGGCTCCTTTTAGTCCGTGACTCAAGTAGACCTTCGTGGACTATCAACAGGGACACACCTTACACACTGTCATCTCTCCACAGCCACATCCCAGCACCGGCTGTAAGTGGCTCGCGCTTCTTCCTGCCAATGAGGACAAAACCAAAGAACCAATCCCACCTTTCTCCTGCAGAGTACAGTGCTGATCTGACTGAAAATCGAGTCCTGGAGTCAGCACCACAGCCAGAGGCCTCCTGCCCTCCTCTATGAAAACATTCTTTGAAGAGAGTAGTAGTTTAGGTTCTTTTATTAAAACTTTGTGTGCACCTGTGTATTGTGCAATTTGTTGTTTTCAGAGAGGAGGACCAGTCACGTCAAGAAATCTCCACAGCACTCTAGAGACGCCGCCCAGTCTCCAGAGACCACCTGAGGGCGGAGCGTGGGGAGGGTCTCAGACATCAGGTGAACAAGGGCCACATCCACCGACAGGACTGCTGACTTCAGCTGCAGCACCAAGACGTGTCCCTGTTCTCGCATATGCTACAGCGTTACTAGAATGGTAAGATCAAGTGATGTCACTGGAAAAGCAGATGAACCCTTCTGCAACATGCCAATGACTTCAAGCCACCAGGCAGCCACTGCCACGTTCCCACCGCTAGCTCGGAAGCTTGTGTTGCTACTGAATGCAGAGATTGGTGCCCAGCTGTCACAGCAAAGCCTTTTTGATGGCTCCTAGGGAGCAGCTGGTGCACAGGCATGATATTGAGCCACAGCCCATGGGAAGCACCCAAGTGAGACACCTCTGGCTTGCCTGCCTGTCCTTCTTAGTCAGACTGACATCTTCCTTAAAAACTCTCAAAGGCTACCCAGGGAAAGCTGCCACAGTGGAATCAGAGAATGGTCAGGGTGGAAAGCTTTCCTTCTGCACCAAAATGAAAGAAACAACCACAAGGTGTTGGGCTCACCGTTTGCTGATCAAAACTTGGGATGAGCTGACCCTGAATCAAGCTCAGGTTTAGGACGCACCTCGGTCCTGATGGGATCCAAGAACAACGCCCTAGTTTCAGTGGAAGCGATGGTCACCTGGATGTGACAAAGTGGAAGAGTGAGTGATACTGAGGGCACAGAGGGAGCAACTGCATTCTCAGCTCTGCCCGTGGATCACTGGAGAGAGAGCCCCGCTGCCTGTGGGCTGCCAGGTGCGGACAGGATGCCTCTGCTGCACCCTGCTCTCCTCGGAGAACCTGCGGGTCAGCCCACCTCCTGCACCTTCCAGGGCAGCAACTCCCCTCACTGCAAACGACCTGCCACGGTGACTCACTCGTGTAGGGTCACAGAGGGAACTCCTCTCACTGCAAACGACCTGCCACGGCAACTCACGTAGGGTCACAGAGGGAACTCCTCTCACTGCAAACGGCCTGCCACAGCGAATCACTCGCATAGTGTCGCAGAGGGAACTCCTCTCACTGCAAACGACCTGCCACGGCGACTCACTCGCGTAGGGTCACAGAGGGAACTCCTCTCACTGGCAAACGACCTGCCACGGCGACTCACGTAGGGTCACAGAGGGAACTCCCTTCACTGGCAAACGGCCTGCCACAGCGAATCACTCGCATAGTGTCGCAGAGGGAACTCCTCTCACTGCAAATGACCTGCCACGGCGACTCACTCGCGTAGGGTCACAGAGGGAACTCCTCTCACTGGCAAACAGCCTGCCACAGCGACTCACGTAGGGTCACAGAGGGAACTCCCTTCACTGGCAAACGGCCTGCCACGGCGAATCACTCGCGTAGGGTCACAGAGCTACTGCTTTTCTTCGCAAAAAAAGAAACCTCTTTCTCTTTGCAGTTAGGGTCCAAGGTGAGCTGCTGGAAAGCCAGAAGCCTCCACACCTCTGCATCCAATCCCCCCAAGACACAGCTCCAATCCACCAAGATCAAGCTTTAAACAGAAATGGCCACACTTGTTCAGAGTCAACTCACCGTCTAACGTGGTCCCGTCAGATGCAGTCACATTGCTTCACGGACCAGGCCTAAGGAGCGCTCTCAGCCCTAGCACTGGCCTGTGGGGCTGGATCATTCTCTTCTGTGGGGCCATCCTGTGTACTGTGGGATATTTTGCAGACTCCCCGGCCTCTGCCCACTAGTTTCTAGTAGCACCCCTCCCTGGGGCCATGACAACTGAAAAAAAAAAAAAAAAAAGTCCCCACAGATTGCCACGTTCTGAGGGTCAGGGTGGCTGCCGGGTGAGCACTGCAGCCTCACAGGATCCTTGATGGTGATTGTGTGAAGAGGACTGAGCTTCGGAGGAGTTTCCCACGGCTGCTGGGATGGTACCAGGCAGACCTGAACTGTGGCTCCACTACCACAGATGCTTTCTGCAGCACTCACAAAGCTGCACAGTTCCCTGAGGACGGGCCTCCGAGCGTGTTCTGGGAGGCACCAATCCCGGAGGCCTCTCTGAGCACCAGTGCCGTCAAAGCCAGGCTTCTACCTCAGAGCTGACCCCTCCTATCCCGCCCTTCACACTGCTCCTCACAGCCACCGTGTTCCCCAGGTGATGGTGTCTCAGGGGTCTGGAGAGCTCCCTGGAACGAACCCAAGATCAGAGCTGAGCTGGTGCTTGTCTCCTCTGGTTCTCAGAAACCCACTGCCCAGATGGGGGATGTCCACCTAAGACTGCTCCCCAACCCCTCTAGCACCAGTGCTTTCCAAGGCTTTGCACTCCAGCAGCACAGGCTACAGGACCAGAGATACCGGGCCTGGAAGTAGCCACCACCCAGAAGCTGGCATGAGGGCCAACCTGCCCAAGCAGGAAGGGTCAGTTCTTCACCGATGAGATGCCAGTGCTTTGCAGGCCTGAAGAAGCCTTGCAAAATTGAAGCACATGTTACAAATCAACTGCCTTTTACTCTGCTGTACACTGAATGCAATTAGGAAGCAATGAGATATTACTGTATTAAAAGTGTATTTGGGGGGAAACCTGCTACTTGTTTTCATAAAGTGCTATGGTGTACTGAAACCTCACATTTGCCTTCTCATGATCTTATCTTTATCACTAGGAGATATAAAACGACTCGAGTCAGAAGTACCCATTTCCTACACTGTTTTGGAATTATATTTCAACAGAAAATTATATTTCAACAGAAAAAAAGCAAACTGAATGCAAGTGCATTAAGTCCCCTGAACTTTAACGGCTCAGTCATTTATTTAGGATGGAACAGGGCCTCCTACAGAACCCAGTAACAGAACATACCAAACCATACCCTACTTGGTTTGACGCATCTGTATCTCCGACAGTTCCTATTAATTTTTTCATCAAAAGACCACAGTTAGAATAAAAAACGCCTGAGATCCAAGTGAAGCTTCCAAAAGCTCTGAGACTATATGAGAATGTTCTTCGCCCTCCCTGGGCTCCTGTCCCCAGCATCCTGTATCACAGCAGCTCCTCCTCTTCCTCCTCTTTCTCCTCCTCCTCCTCCTCCTCCTCATCAGATGTGCCGCTCTCAGGCTCCTCTTCCTCCTCCCGAGCCAAAAGCTTTTTGAAAACCTCAAACTCCTCAGCAGACGAACACGCTGTCTTGGCCAAAAACTCGGCTTCCGAAACCCTGAAAATGTCCTTGAGTAAAGGGTTAGCAATCTGTGTCTGCCCCTTCTTGTCGGGTGTCTGGTACCGTCCGAGGCGCTCCAGGTAAATGTGTCTCTGCTTGATCTTGAGTATTGAGTACTGGAAGAACTCAGTCCTTACTATGTCCAGATGCTTCATTCCCATCCTAAAGTATGCATACTGGAAGAGAACGCATGTTTAGGAATCTCATGTAAACAATCAAAACTTACCATTCCACAACCCGTAAAAAACCTAGGTTGCAGCTAGGCCCCACGGCACACTCCTGTAGGCTCAGCAACACAGGAGGCTGAGGCAAGAGGCAGCTTGAACAGCTTGGCAAGACCCTGTCCCAAAATAAAAAAATGGAAAGGGGGTTGGGGTGTGGCTCAGTGGTGGCTGCCTAACATGTCTGAGGTCCTGGGTTCAAACCCCAGTACTACAAAATAAAAACAACAACAATAAAAATGTAAGTTGACCAAAACCATTAAAAAAGAATAATGCTAGAATACTCATTCTATGATACTGATGGGCTGGGATTTAGCTCAGTTGGTAGAGCACTACGCTGCAGTCTCTGAGGTCCTGAGTTCGATTCCCAGCACCGCAAAAATGGGAGAAGGGCCTAGCAATCCACTCCCAAGGCAATCCCAAAACAGTCAGCCATTGAAAACCCTGTGAGGGTCACTATAAGTCGGACACCGACTCGACGGCACCTAACAACAACAACACAACATGATACTGATGTTTGTATAATACCTGACAGTTTTCAAAGTATTTTCAAATCCACATTGAGAAATGTGCAGCAGAAAATAAAGGTGCCAGAGGGAGCAGTTGTGTTTTTCTTAGACAGAGGAAGGGAAAACATGAATATGGGGAAAAATAGACAAAAAAGTCAGGTATCTAGAAATTTGACCTAAGTTGCCATAATTGTTACTGAAACATTAGGATAATTGTTAAGATTACATTTTTTAAAAATCAGCATGCAAAAATACATTCCAAGGGTAAGAAAGTTTTAGCTGTCTCAAAATTAGCTATTTCACCATCCCCACTTAAGATTCTAAGAATGGGCCCAGGGCATTCACTATTATGGAAGAAAAACTGCAGAACAGGTCTGATCTGGAGTGAAGAAGTAAAAGAACCAGAGGCACGTTCTTTTTGGCTAGTGTGTGTAAAAGAGAATCAAAGCCTTTCACTTGTCCACTCGAGGATTCCTATCCACAGCGTAGGATGGGGATGCAGCTCAGTGGTAGAGTGCCGGCCTAGCTTGGGCAAGAACCTGAGTTCTATCCCCAGCACCACAGGAAGGAGAGAGAGAGAAACAGACAGACAGAAAGACAGACAGACAGACAGACAAACCAGAGAAGTCACCTTACTCCATTTAAAAACCTGAAAAACCTTCCACTACTAGCAGTCCCTCTAGCAGGCACCCTCACCTGGAATTTATACTCCAGATCACCGGGGTCCTCCCGAAGAACACCGGGGCATCTGTGCAAAATCTCAGTGACCTGCTGTACCGTAAACCGGCACTTGTCCTTGAGGACCCTGACGACATCATCAATGTCCCGCTGATGCATGGTGAAAATCTCAGGGCAACTGTGAAGCACCCTCTTGAGCTTCCCTGTAGAACATTGAGATAGTGACGCATTTTCAGTATATTCCAGAAACCCAAAGGCTAGCTACACCTGACTAAAGCTAGCACTGAGAAAACGAACAAGGATCCTCTCCCTCCACAGAATGGGTGCCAATTTCGGGTGCACTTGGAAATGACTCTTCTCAGGCTGGGCAGCCCATCCTACGTCTCTCCCTTTTACTAGCCTTCCATCTGAAGGCACCACTTCATATTCCAGGTCTTCTCTGGCCCTCTTTACCTAGAACAGAGTTTCACTTAGAGGGGAGACTAGTTTCTGGATTGCTGTTTCGCCCTGTAATAAAACAGCCATTGAGGTATTCGTGGCCAGCATGCTCAAGACCTGGAAGCCTGACCTCAATGAGGAGGAGTTCAAAATAATGACAACGGTAAGGACAACAAAAGTAATGCTCATGACACACGACACAGATACTGACATCCTGGGGAGACCATGTGTTTTATCCAAACCAGAGCACCTGCGAGGGAAAGAAGCCCCGTTAGTAACTGGACCCAGATGAGTGGTATAAACTGACACTATCTTATGCAAATTGGAGGAGTACACGGTCTTCCTATTGACAGTGAGGCAAAATTTAGTAACTGGAAATTTAAAATTGGTTAATTAAAATTTTCCTAAAAGCTCACTAAAATGTTTGAAGAATGGATTTCAGGAAGTTAGGCTTTATCTTCATCTCTTAAGCTGCGCTAAGTTTGCTGATTATGTAATAACCACAGCACATGCTGTATTAAGTTGAGGCTCTTAGATTACATCGTAAGAGATAAATCTGTCAAGAGAAATAGACAAGGCTCTCTTTTTGCTTATCTTCCAAGAGAAAGAGTCCTGTAGAGATCCTAAAAAACAGTGGACTCTAACCCCCCAACCTCTGTTCCCTGGAGTGGGGAGGAATTTTTACCAGGAAGAGCCAATAATGAAAAGTACTAACAGTGAAACTCCTGTGATAAAATGGGTACCAGTTCTTGGAGACACTCATCACCCCACCCCACTTCTCCAGATGGTCCCCAAAGAGACTCAGAAACTTGAAGGGTCCCTAAGGTGTGAAAACTGTTGGGGGAGAGGAGCCACTAGAGAGGAGGCAACCCTACCGGCTTCCTATGAATCTGGCAAGGTCTTCCAGGTTCCACAGTAAATGAAAACACTTAGCTGAAATCTAAGTCTTTGTAAGAGATGGAATCATTGGCTTTACACCACACAAAGCACTGAGAGCACCTCAAGTTGGTTTTCACATCGGAGGTCACATCTACGCACAGGAGCACGTATGTAACCACATAACAACACTATGCCATTAAATACAGACAAACTACACCCGCTGTTCTAGCAGCTGTCGACTCAGTGAACCTGGCCTGGGTTTTCTCTTCCAGTCCTACTCTCTACATATCCCTCCTGTGAAAGCCACGTCGCAGCACCCACCTCTAGGAAAATGACCTCTTCAGAAAAATGCCCCAACTCACCGCACCGCAGGCCATTCTTTCCCTAACTCTGACTCTTCATACTACACAAAATACACATCTTCTTGTACCTTCTCCAAGGCCAAGCTTGCGCAGGTAACTGGAACGCTTCTTCATTTGCAGGAGAGGCAGTTTCAGTAATTGGGGATTTTTCTTCAAGGCCAAATACACAGGCTCTGGATTCAGACCCAAGAGTATCAATTCTGAAGTGATGTCCAGCAACTGCTGACTGTTGGCAGCTGGCTGTAAACTGAGCAATTTGTTAATATGGGCATCACTGAAACCCATATTGAGGAGGGAACTGACGACCTTCTCCAGCTCCAAGTCCCCGTGGTCCACAGGAGCCCTCTGCTTCTCAGGGAGGTAATGAACAAGACATGTCCTGCACTCTGGTTCCTGCACGTACATTTTGGATCCAGCAAAGGACGACTCCTCAAGTCCTCTTCCGTTGGAGGCTGTGGTCAGTTTACACAACAAAGAAACAGTCATCCTTTTCTGTTCTCGGACATGAGGAGTCCACCGAGCCAAAGGGTCCCAAGTGAGGGAGATTAGGTGGTGCCAGCCAAGGACCTATAAGACACAGGACCAAAACAAAATCAATTCTATCCCAATATAGTAAACACCACAATATTTCTTTTCTTTCTTTTTTTTTTTTGGTGGTACTGGAGGTTGAACCCAGGGCCTCGCGCTTGCATGCTCTGCAAGTGCTGGACCACTGAGCTGCATCCCCAGCCCATTATTTTACTTTTTGAGACAAGGTCTCACTAAGTGACACAGGCTGCCTCTGGTCTTGAACTTGCGATCCTCCTGCCTCCGCCTCCCACTCCCAAACCCGCTGGGATTACAGGCGTGCGCCACTGCACCCGGCAACACCACAATATTTCTGAGCCAGAATATTTAGTGACTTGGTCCCTCTCAAATGTTTTTTACAAGCAATTTGCAAAACCATATCTGAATTTTTAAAACCTACAAGAGAAGGGGGCTGGGATTTAGCTTAGTTGGTAGAGCACCGTTCTGCAGTCTCTGAGGTCCCGAGTTCCATTTCCACCACCGCAAAAATGGGAGAAGGACGTGGCAACCCGCTTCCAAGGCAATCCAGAAACAGTCTGCCATTGAAAACCCTACGAGGGCCGCTATCAGTCGGACACGCCTCGATGGCACCTAACAACAACACAAGAGAAGGAACCTGTAGCCTACCACTCTGTCGTCTGATCTTACCAGATCTCAGAAACTAAGCAGGGCTGGACCTGGTTAGGACTTGGACGGGAGACCACCTAGAAATACCGGGTACTGTAGGCTTGGAAGAAGGACGGTGCAGTCCACCCCCACCACAATCAACCATCAAAAACCCCATGAACAGCACAGAAGCACTGACAATAGTGCCAGGCATGGCACAGTGTCCAGCAGTGTTTGGTTCTGTTGCACACAGGGTCGCTATGAGTCGGACCAGACTCAATGGCACCTAACAACAACAGAGAAAGAGGCTTGTATAGATACAGAATGGGAGACGGACCCGGCAACCCACTCCCAAAATTCAATCCGCCATTGAAAACCGTATGAATAGCAGAGAAGCAGTGACAATAGTGTTTCACCTGTTGTACGCAGGGTCGCTATGAGTCGGATAGGGACTCCATGGCACCTAACAACAACATACACACAGAACAGACTTGGTTGCAAGTGTAGACACGAGAGGGAAGCGGGAGCAGCCCCAGGCTCTGCGCTACAACTGTAGGAAGGAAAGGGGAGGTGATGCCCAAGCCACCTGGTAACCCAGTCTCCGTGTCCAATACCTAAATTCACTCCACGCGAAGAACACGCCTGGGTGCGACTCGCCTGTCAACTTGTAGACAGCTGACCTCTGGTTCACACCCGCACGCAGCAAATTAAAGACAAATCACGTGGTCCCCGACACCTGACCCGCCCCCGCCCCCGCCCCCGCCGCCCCAGAGCCGCCGGTCGGTGCCGGGGCTCCTTTCGCCCGGCGGGCAGTGGCCGGAGCCGCCCCGGGACGCCCGGCGGAAGCGCCCCAGGCCGGGGCCGCCGAGCGCCGTCCCCCCGCCCGACTCCTGTCGCTCCCCGCTCCGCAGGGCCCGCCGCGCCTCCGCCCGCGACCTCACCCGCCGTGCAAGAGCAGCCATGGCGCCGAAAACGCGGCACCGGAAGCCGCGGTCTCCCTGGCCCGTCACTTCCGGTCCTGGTCGGTTCCCGCCACCGTTCCCCGGCGCCGGGGCACAGGAAGCGCGCGTTCCGGGCGCCGCGGGTTCCCCCGGCTCCGTGGCTGCTGCGCGTCTGCGCCCTTCGGAGGTGAGAGCGGGAACTCGTTTCCCATGAAGTTAAAACTGCTCCTGAGTACAGCGCCCAGCTGTTCCGGAGCCGCGGAACTTCACACGATAGCCCAGAAGTCCTTCCCAAAGCAGGCAAAAGGGATCCAGACCCAGGATTTCGGTTTTGTTTGTTTGTTTGTTTTTTGCGGTACTGGGGGTTGAACCCAGGGCCTGGCGCTTGCATGCTCTGCACGTGCTGGACCACTGAGCGGCGCCCCAGCCCTTTTTTTTTTTTTTAAACTTTTTGAGACAGGGTCTCGCTAAATTATACAGACTGCCTCTGGTCTCGAACTTGCGATCCCCCTGCCTCTGCCTCCCAAACCGCTGAGATTACAGGCGTGCGCCATCGGGCCCTGCCAGTTTTATTGTTTAAAAATCTGTGTTCGACATGAATACCTGGCCCTGCACAGGAGTCTTTACCATTTCTAAAAAACTTGACCTAAGTAATAAAATGACAGGAACTATGGCACATTTCCCCTATACACAGCAGAACCCTCCAAACCCAGAGGTCTGGTTTACCCTGATGAAGTACAGCAGTATTCATTCACATTTTAGACCTGGACCTGTTTGGACATCGGGCCTAGGCATCTCCCAAAAGGAGATATAGAGATGAAGAATAAAAAGGTGGGCTTTCTCAGCTGACTAAATTTCACCAGCTGTAGGTCATAATTTATATGCATTTCTTCTTGTTTTATTGACTTAACTGGGAAAAAAAGGACTTGCTTCTTGCATAGATATATATTTACCTGCTCTGTGCCAGACTCTGAGCTGTATTTAAACATCTCTGGGCAGAAAGATTTTATCAAAGAAAAGTAAGGTTGTAATCTCTGTAAAATTAAGGAATTGGTAGTGTTTGTTTTACTTTTTCAGTCTCTCTTCCTTTTTTAAATACTCAGCTGTCACACCTCAAAATAAATAAATGCTTTTACACCTGAAGCCTAAGAAAACCCTATGTGCCGCCCTAACTCCCTGAAAAGAATCAAGAAACCTGCATAGATCAGGCAGCTCATGTGATGAGCAGGGGTTACTATGACAAATTGGCAGCACCTTCGGTCCTCAGAGAGGAGGAAAAATTGTCAGCTTCAGCCACAGAGCTTCACTCTTCAGGTTTTTTCCTGAAGAGAGCACTTGCAAAGTATCAGACCTTCTACTGTGATCAAAAGCTTTATTTTTTTCTAATGAAGAAGTGTTCTTGGAGAGCTAGGTCTTTGCATCCTCAGCCCGTTGCACACCTGTTTGAAAAAAACATTCTGCAATATCTTGTGCTTTATAAGCACCATAAACACAAGGAAAAAATGTTTGTTTCATTCTTGCAGCCAGAACTCTTAGACATCAGAAAACTCGTTTCAATTCTCTAGTGAAAATGTTGGTAAAGCGCCACTCTGCAGTCTCGGAGGTCCTGAGTTTGATTCGAGCACCACAAAAAAAACGGGAGAAGGCTGTGGCAACCCACTCCCAAGGCAATCCCAAAACAATCAGCCATTGAAAACCCCATAAAGGTCACTATGAGTTGGACATGACTCAAAGGCACCTAACAACAACAAGTGAAAATGTCAGCAACTTCTGGGAGACTGGGTCTAGGCCCTCCTACAAAGACACAATAGTGAGCTGCCACAGGTGGGCTGGGGTCCCTCACACTGACACAGACACCAGCAGCAGGACATTTGGCAGTGCTTGGCAGGGCATTAGGGGTGACAGAGGGCTGGCAGGCTGGTCCTGCACAGCTCTGAATGAAGCAAGGAGGAGCCTGAAACTACCACCCACTCCCCAGTCTTCAGAGCCCTGGACCCACTCTTGCAGGGCACCCTGCCAGGGAAGCCCCACGCTAACCCAGGTTGGACTTCCAGTTGTAGAAAGTGAGGTGCACACACACAAAAAGAAGCCAAGTGTTTCTTAGATCCATCATGGTAGAAGAATTATGCAGTCCCAGTCAGGATAATTATTAACTATCATGTTGTTGTTGTTAGGTGCCGTCGAGTCGGTATCCGGCTCATAACGACCCTGCATACAACAGGCGAAACGCGATTGTCAGTGCTTCTCTGCTCTGTTCATAGGATTTTCAATGGCAGATTGATTTTTTGGGAGTGGGTTGCCAGGTCCCTCTCCCATTAACTATCATAGTTGCTTTAATTTGAAAAATGTTCAAGAAGATAAACTAATGAAATATTCTGGTCATTTGACTAACCAGCTCTACAGACTCCCCTCATCTGTTGCTCAGAGAGGCAGATTCCAAGTCAGTGGCAAAGAAACTTACGTATTGTTAGGCTAGGTCATGGTGACAGGTGTCAAAGTGTAAACAGGCTGAGATAACTGGGACACGGAGTGGTGCATGTGCACAGTACTACTGTGGTGTAATCCCATTTAGCTGTGATTTGATTGGACGATGGTCGTGGCAGTTAGCCACTACTATGTGAAAGCCCTAAGAAGCTCCTCCACCAGCACTGGGCATGCAGGGAGAGGATGGGATATGCAGAGAGGACAGGGCACATGTGGAGAGGACCGGGGGACGTGGAGAGGCAACGGGACACGCACAGAGCAGCAGCCATGGGTGGTCGTGCCACGGAGGGAACAGAGAGGACAACCCTGCAATAAAGCACATCAGACCTGTCTTCAGCCCCCTGAGCATGTTTTGGTTTCATGGTCAGCCGCAAGCCTCTCTCTGTCTCTCTGGCCAAGGGGCTCAGCTTGGGTTGCAGCATGCATGTATTGGAGAAGTAGAAAGAGAATGAAAACGCTCATTCCTTTCAGAGGCACACAAATTAAAGCCCTTTAATAGTGAAAGGTAGTTGAATACCAGAATTCTTTTCCAAGGTCACAAAAAACATGAATTACAACTTTATTTTATAAACCTACAAAATATCGGGATCACTGGCTTTCGCTCTAGTGCTCATCAAAACTGCACATGGGTTTTTAGAAGGGGAATTGGGCCCAGTTCTTGAGAATTTAGTTTCTCCAGGTGGAGGGGCCTGAAGTCCATATGATTTTCCCAGCGGAGCGGAAAAGAACAGGAGTGAACTTGCGTCAGCCGATCGGCAGAGAGGAGTCCTCAGGACACGAGCCGCAGTGGCCTCCAGGGTCCTCCCCGAGGGCAGGAGGCCCATGGAGCCCCCGAGCCAGAGCAGCTTCACTCAGGCCCCTGGTCCCCAGCTCCGTGCTCGCAGTGGACAGGAGGCCGCATTCTGAAGGATGAAGAAAATGCTGTCGCACAGGCTAGTGATACAAGGTTCTAAAGATTTTGCTTCTCCTTGGCAGTCCCGGGGACAAGGAATTAGGGCCAAGGTGGGGTAGGGGCTCCGGGGACCACACTGCAACCTTCTGGAAGGTGCAGACCCTGCTCAGGGGCTGGGGGGTGGGGGGGCAGCAGCGATGCTAAGACCAGAGCCATCGGTCCCAGCTTGGTCCTCCTGCCCTGAGCAGTGGTTCTGCCTTGAGGCCAGAAGGGACACGCCACATCACCCCAGCCCCAGAGCATCATGGTCAGCAGCTGTGGCCTCAACCCTCTTTGGCCTGGTCAGACCACCACCAGCTGCCCTCCTCAAGCTGTGGGCCTCCACCCCTCCTGTCAGGGTCTCCCATGGGCACCTGCCCTCCCACTGTGGCCAACAGCCATGCTCGGAACCCCAGAGCGGTATCTAGGGGCCTCTGCGCAGAAATGAGCCCCATCTCTCGGGCCAGTTCCAGGCCCTGACCTTGTGTCCGGGACAGTGTGGAAGGATGACCCCTGCCAGGGGCACCTCCCCATCCCAGGCACATCTACACAAAGAAGAAGGGAGGGGGCAAGGCTGAGGGGTTCCTCACCTGGCTTATTGACCAGACACACCTCTTCCCAGGTATAGTCAGCAAGGTTCACAGGCTGTGTCACCCACGGGTCTGTCACCAGTTTCTCCAAGGTGGTGCGCTGTTCGGGGGCAGGTTGCAGCAGCCCGGATATGAGGCTCATGAGTTCTGGGGACATAGAGAAGACAGGTGGACCCGGGCTGGGACCTAGTGGCGTACATCTCAGACCTGCAGATTCCTGTCGACCATACCGCTCACAGCAGCTTCCAGGGCAGGACGCAGCCAGAAGCCCCAGAGGCCACAGCCTGGCCTGGAATGCCTGGGGGAGGCCTGCAGCGGGGCCTGTTGCCCAGCTGCCACGGTGCTTCCTAACTTGCCTGCTGGCAGGGGTCTGGCTGTGCAGAGTGCTGAATAAATATGGGGGCACGAACATGACAGGCAGGGGAAAGAGGCAGCCAGCAGGACACCCCCAGTTCAGCCTGTGGGAAGCAGCATGACCTCTGAGAGGAGCCACAGCCTTGGGTCTGGATTTGGGTCCCGTTTCCTCCAACAACATGGGCACCACTCAAGCAGGGCCTCCCCGAGCCACGTCTTGGGGGACCCATCCTATAAGCCTCCTGAGAGAAGCTGGAGGACCAGCGTTGGGGTGGGAGAGCGTGCCCCGTGAACCATGGCATCACAGAAATCCAGGATTTGCCAAGCTCTAAGATCCTCTTCTAGGCTGCAGGAGCAGAACTATGGCTGCCCCGCATGGGTATGTTGGAGCCCTAACTCTGAATATGTGAAAGGTACTTGAATACCAGAACTCACTACCTGGGGCTGGAGGTCACCCTTGGCCTTACTCCTGAGCATTTCTGTGTAGCCACTGTTGACACTGTTGTAGCCACTGTTGTAGCCACTGTTGACTGGGGCTGTTAGCAAGGCCATCGGAGCTCGAGAGGGAGCACCCCAGGATGGGATCAGTGTCCTCATAAGAGGAAGAAGGGACCGAGTGCCCGATCTCCAGGAGAACATGGCGAGCGGGTGCTGTCTGCAGGCCAGGTGGCCCTCACCAGATCTGAGCCTCCAGTAGCCTGACTCCAGCTCCCACACCTGTGGAGGGACTGCCTGCTATTGAAGGCCCGCTCATGGGGTCCTGCTTAGCGGCCTGAGTAGACCAGGAGAGGCTTCCAACAAGGTGCGGAGCGGTGCACGGAGATGCCTGCCACCTCCTGGCTTCTAGCAGTCAGTGGCTAATGGGATTACAACACGCCAGGCTGGAAGGGCCCCAAGCTTGGGCCCAGCTACCAAGTGACACAGATGCTCTTGCCAGCTCCCTGGCCTCCTGCAGGTAACGGCCCCTGAGGCGCCCACGGCAGGCCCAGAGCCGCCTCACCACCCTGGTCTGCACTCTGGAAGCGAAGCACTATGAGGCCCACCCACCACCACCTACTGCTCACGGGGCGGGGGCGGCACTCACCGATCAGGCCTACCACGTGAGCCACTGGGGTCAAGTCCCTCCACACGTCCACGCCTCCCACGTGGATGGGGCTCCTGGCCTTCGTGCCTGACCTTACAGACACTGCCATAAAGAGCGTTACTGACTGTGAAGCCTATCACTTACAAGAAGGCCTCAAAGAAGCTGGGCGCGGTGGCGCACGCCTGTCATCCCAGCGGCTCAGGAGGCGGAGGCAGGAAGATCACAAGTTTGAGACCAGAGGCTGTCTGTGTAACTTAGGGAGACCCTGTCTCAGAAAAAGTAAAATAATGGGTTGGGGGTGCAGCTCAGTGGTCCAGCACTGGCAAAGCATGCAGTGCAAGGCCCTGGGTTCAACACCCAATACCACAAAAAAAAAAAAAAAAAAAAAAAAAAAAAAAAAAAAAAAAAAAAAAAAAAAAAAAAAAAAAAAAAAAAAAAAAAAAAAGGCCTCGAAGATCCAAGAGATGCTGATAAAATTTAAATTATCAAGATGTTCTCAAGCCATATCCAAATTATCCTTTTTATCAGCTCAAAGCATTAGAGGCATGAAGAAGAAAGGAATGAGATCATCGGTATGGACAGAGAGAGGAGACAGAAACAAGAGCTGTCAGGTTTTGGGGACGGTGACATCTATTTGCCACCCGGGATTCACGCTCACCTTGGGACACCGGGTGTGGGGGGTGTAAGACCGCCTCCATCGTCTCCTCCACTTCGCAGAAGGGATTCTCCTCGAAGACCAGTGTGTAGAGCGTGACGCCCAGAGACCACATCTCTAGCTCTGGCCCTCTGTACCTGTGTGGAGGAGAGAGCAGGTCAGGGCCTCATGGTGCTCAGCACAACGCTCGCCAAGCCAGCCGCATAGCGGGCACCAGGCCCTCCACCACAAGCCACGTGGTGTCCAGAGAGGCTGGTGGCCTCAAAGTCTATGCAGCTCTGTTCCAGAGGAGAGAGTTTCCAAAGGCAAGGTGGGGGATAGAGTGGATAGTGAGTTGCTTGGCCTCACTAGGGGCCACGGAGCCACGGGCAGCATCAGGACAGGGTAGTGTGCCTGGCAGAAAGACCGTGAGGTGGCAGGAGAGGGGCACCCAAGGTCGAGACAGGAGTGGTGAGAAACATGGAAGGACAAAGTGCAGAAAGCCAATAGTGGGGGGAGCAGCTGGAGGAGCAGGCGTGGGGCGAAGACAGAGGGCACTATTGCTATTTCTCTATGGCTCTGGGGGGGCTATGTTGACGGGCATTGACCCTGGACTCTGATGGCAGTCTACAGCCACAGAACCCAGCTAACTGGGCAGGCCCCATATTTGGCCAAGGGCCATCAGCTGCTAACCCCGAGTAAGAGAGTGAGAAAACAGCAAGGAGGAAGTAAGACTCCTAAGGGAGGGATCTGCAGTCAGAACTGTGGTGATGGAGAGAGGACAAGGGATGGACAAGGCCCTGTCCCAGAGGTGTGCGAGCAGGACAGGGGGTGGGTGAGAGACATGGTGCAGGGCGTGGGCTCCAGGAGAAGATGAGGGCCACCAGCGGAACGGCTACCGCAGGACCAGGCAGAGCCGGGACACTCACTGGAAGCCAGATGTGAGAAGAAAACTCCACCCTCCCTAGATGTCTCCATGTGGGGGCTCCAAACACCAGGGAGAAGCTCCCGCGCCCTCCCCCAACCCTGCCAATGTCAAAAAGTGCAGCACTCTGCACACAGCGGCCAGCCAGGCTCAGGAAAGCCCCACACTGCCCGTCGCAGACAGAGCTGCAACAGCCGAGGGGGTTGAGTTCTGAGAGTCAGGGCACGCGGCCCAGCAAGTTCACTCCCAACTCTGTAGTGAAGAGCAACCTGAGCAGACAGCGGCCCCCGTCCTGGTCACGCCTCCTGCGGAGAGTTTCTCACGCAGGCCTCAGACATGTGTCAACAGTGGCATCAACAGTGGCTACAACAGTGTCAAAAGTGTCAACGGTGGCTACAACAGTGGCTACAACAGTGTCAACAGTGGCTACAGTGTCAACAGTGGCTACAACCGTGTCAACAGTGGCTACAACCGTGTCAACAGTGGCTACAGTGTCAACAGTGGCTACAGTGTCAACAGTGGCGTCAACAGTGGCTACAACAGCGGCCACAGTGTCAACAGTGGCTACAAACAAATGCTCAGGATTAAGGCCAAGGGTGAACTCCAGTTCCAGCCAGGCCTATGTGGGTGACCCCACACACCGTCCTACAGGACCACACGGGGTGGGGATGCTCTGTCCTTCTGACCATCCACTCCCCTCCAGAGGCACATTCTAGTTGAGCTTCTAAAGTATGCACAGTCAGTAGAGGAAGACACTGGGGTCTGAGCTTGTCTTAGTAAGGCCATTTCATACACAGAGACACACTTGGCTTGGACGTGGGTGGGACAGCAATCCCTGCAAACACAGCAGAAATCCCCACCGGCAGTTTCCACTCAGGCCCTGCACACGTGTGGGCAACAGCTTTCCACTCTGTTTTGCTTTCCTCTCAAGACAAGCCCCTGGCCTGGCCCTAGCCTTTCCTACTGCAGAGAGGCAAACTCAGCCCCCACGCCCAGGGCCTGCTTCTCCTGCAGCAGGAGCAGAGATGCTCTGCCACGCCTCTGGGCAAAGAGCACGGCCAAGCAGCTCCGGCAGAGCTTCTGGCCGGTGGGCGATGGCACCTGCAACAAAGGTTACACCTTTCACAACCGTCCTCATGGTATCACTCTTGCGATGGCTTGACTTCTTGTACGGCCAGCCCAGTAAGACTCCATTGAAATAATTACTATTTCTGTCGTCAGAATAAATAAACCTAGCCAGAAAAGAGTCTTCCTCACTTACTGGAAGCATCCCATCTTTGAGATTCTTTGGGTCCACAGTGGCAGGAGAGGCATGGCTGAGGAGCTCAGTCCCTCATCATGATCTTTCATATTTTCCTAATTTTCTATTATATCAAACTCCAAAAAATAAACAAAACTGGATGAAGTACTCGAATGGACCCCTATGTCCATCACCTGGCTTCCTCTGACCAGTCTTTCTTCACTGGCCAGTCAGCCCATTCATTCTCTAAAACATTACCCTTTGTCACTCCATGAGGAGGCACCAACTAAAGCTGTTTCCTCCTGAAGTCCCACCAGTCGTAGAGCCAGATGGAAGGGGCAAGAAGAAGTTGCGTTACATACGGGCTCCCCATGAGAGATACATACGGGTTCTCCATGAGGGATACATGAGGGATACATACGGGTTCCCCATGAGAGATACATACGGGTTCCCCATGAGGGATACATACGGGTTCCCCATGAGAGATACATACGGGTTCCCCATGAGGGATACATGAGGGATACATACGGGTTCCCCATGAGAGATACATACGGGTTCCCCATGAGGGATAAATACGGGTTCCCCATGAGAGATACATACGGGTTCCCCATGAGGGATACATACGGGTTCCCCATGAGGGATACATGAGAGATACATACGGGTTCCCCATGAGAGATACATACGGGCTCCCCATGAGAGATACATACGGGTTC